>JAGKQL010004858.1:0-12872 GCA_018398635.1 Cyprinodon brontotheroides
CAGACCACCTCCAGCCGGACCACCTCCCAACCGCCCAGACCACCTCTCCAACCCACAGACCACCTCCAACCCGCAGACCACCTCCGGCCGCGGAGCCACCTCCAACCCACAGACAACCTCCAACCCGCCAGACCACCTCCAAAAGACTTGCAGCACCATCCTGCTGCAGATGGTGTCACTGTGCATCATTCAACAGTTCAGCGCACTTTGCACCAGGAGAAGCTGGATGGGAGAGTGATGCGACAGAAGCCTTTTCTGAAAGAACGCCACAAATATAGGGAGATATTTGTGCCTTTTGGTTTAAGCAGGAACCGATCTGAGCGCGCAGTGACACAACACGCGCGCTCTCCAAACCGGTCTGGCGCGCGCTCAACTCTGAAAAACTCTTCTCAACACACTGTCGTCGCGCTCACTTCCATCTCTGCTCGCGCTCCACCTGCTTTCTTCGCGCTCAACACCAGCTGTGCGCTCGACTCTTTCTCTGCGCTCGCCAATTTATAAATGTCTGTAAATATGGCGGTTGGCATAAAACTGGATCGGGATTGAAACCAATCATCCTACTGTCTGCTGACTGAATGATTGTGTTTAAATGAATAGAACGCTGAACTAGAATCAGAGCAAATGAAACTTCTTAATGGAACAATTTCTTCCATCTATTGTAAGGCCAATATGATCACAAACATTTCTCCTTTGGAGGCTGAATTCCATCACTGGTTCTTTTACCTGATTTAAAATTACATTTTCATTCCTAATATTGGAATATTTTGAAGCATCCCTAAAAATGTTCCCATATCTAAAATATTTGTATCTAAATATTGTTGAACCATACTTGAATGTGAAATATCCTCCTAATTTCTCTGTTTAAACAGCAAAATGAAATCGGTATCAATAGCAGGCAAAAAGAGATGGATGAGGTGATGATCTAATAACTGTTTTACTGACATTTATTCCAGATAATTCCAGATATTTTATAGTACTATCTGCTGTCCATCAAATTGAATGTTGACCGCATAAATAAAAGATTGTGGGGTTTTGTTGTGTTTTTTTTTTCATTTAACCGGATGTAATATTTGGAACGAATACTTTGATTGGATGAAAAAAAGCAGGGCTTGATTGGCTGATGGTTTATTTACAGACATTTCTGAATTCTCCAGAGACAGAGTCCAGCGAGTGGACAAACAGTCGAGCGCACAGCTGGTGTTGAGCAGGTTGAGCGCCAGCAGAGACTGGTCCGAGCACGCACAGAGATGAAACTCAGTGTGCTGAGAAGAGTTTTTCAGTTGAGCTCATGCCAGACCGGTTTTGAGCACGCACGTGTTGTCACACGTTTGAGCTGGTTCCTGCGAGCTCAAACCGAAGGCACAAATATCTCTCCATACACAAACAGAATCGCTTGAGGTTTGCAAAAGCACATTTTGACAAGCTAGCTTCATTTTGGAATAAGGTCCTGTGGACTGATGGAACAAAGATTGAGTTGTTCGGTCATAAAAAAGGCGTTATGCATGGCGGCAAAAAAACACAGCGTTCCAAGAAAAACACTTGCTACCCACTGTAAAATATGGTGGAGGTTCCATCATGCTCCCGGGGCGCCTCACTGCCCACTGCTCCCCAAGGGGATGGGTTAAATGATGGAAATCAATATTTCTTTGGCTCTGTACTTGTGATGGTGGAATGACAAAAAAGTTGAATTCTATTCTGTTTTTCTAAGATGTTCTGCATTACCCATATTGTGTCTTCAGAAGAGGAGCATTGTGTCCTTTTACCATCCTTTTAAATCTTTCTCTTCTTATTGTGTCTAAGGAGTTAGAGAAGGTTTACAACTAGCTCTGTACTGAGGTCAGCGAAGACAGAATGCTGGATAAAGAGCTGGATCAGAGCAGAATGGGATGCAGCTCTGGCTTTCTGGAGAGCACCTCCCTTTTATTTTGGCCTTCTGTAATAAATGTGTGTGCAGGTTGTTGGGGCGTTGTTGGGCGACACAAGGATGAGTGTTTCTAAGCACCTTGTGGAGAAATGTCCTGGGTCCTGAGTAGCGAGGAAACAGGAAGCCATTCTTGTGGGATGGAAGAAGGAAATGCTGAAAACAAAGAAGATTGGAATAAAGTTGAATCAAAAACAAAAAGGGGGAGTCCAACACAGAACAATTAAGATGAACAATCTAGAAATTCTACAGGAAAACAAAATGATAACAAAGTAATATGGAATATTACTCGACAAATATGGAAAATGAGGGAAAGGAGTAAAAATGAAATGCTGTAACTGTGGTGGAGAACATCCTGCTGCGTATCACGGATGTGAAGAGAGCAAAAGATCTGAAGAGAGAAGAAAAGTGAAATTAGAGCTCGGAATAACTTTACTGATGCTGCAAAAAGAATCCCATCCCAGTCAGAAAGACCCAAATCAACAGTGGTGAAAATGAGCCGTGCAAAATCTCTAGAGGAGCGTCCCAAAATGGCAGAAGACTCATTCATTGTAAAAAAGAAGGATTTTGTACTTTTCATGGTAGAAGTGATCAATTATAGCGCTCAGACCACAAACTGAAAAAATCCAAATAATAGTGAAAGCTGCAGAAAAGTACAGGGATTAAAGTATTCTGGCCCTAAGCCAGATTTTCAGCTGGTAGCGATTGCCCGTGGCTTAGGGTGACCAGACATCCCCGATTTCCAGGGACAGTCCCCGTTTTGGACCACCTGTCCCCTGCTAAAGCTGTCCCCGCCAATGTCCCTGATTTTACCGTTTTATGAATAAAGGGGAAATGTTGCATATAAACTGTTACTATAGTAACAGAAACAGCTGTTAACGTATAGATGAGGAGCAGAGCGCTTCAGTTTGAAAATAGACGAGGAAGTTGGTTATCACAGCCGGCTGGACGCAGCTACCCTGTGTTACCCCGATATCCCACACCGTCTGTCAGCGCTCCGCTGCGCTCCAGACCTCCTGTTCAAAGAAAAGCCTGCAGCCTCCGCTGTTCCTCCCGTCTCGCTCCGACTTCCTCCCAGATCGAGGAAAGCATGCGCGACATTATTATTAAATTCATAGCAAAACAAGTGGAAATGAACGCTTCATTTAATATGACATAGTAAAAAATCCCCATCAGCATCCAGCATGTGCAGTTTCTGCCAAAATATTTAGTTTTTGTTGTGGATTTTTGTAACAGGGACAAATGTACATCCTTTCACAATAAGAGCTCATTTAAAACAAAAAGCACAGCTGCATCTATGAATAAAAAATAGGTTTATGATTGTAAAAAATATACTCCTATTAGGTTTCACTATAACTTTATTAAAGGACACAATATTTTAATGCCCTGAAGCTTATTTTTCATTCATCTATACGTGTAATGACAAAACATGTATTTTTGCTGTGGCTGCTTCAAGCTGCTCATGACAATGATCTAGATTTATAGATGTGTTTTAATGGTTGTAACTTAATCTGAATCTAAAAATCTGACGTAACTTTTTTAATAGTGACACAGATTTAATCCAGGCTGCTGGAGGCGACCCAATGCACTGCAGCTGTCCAGGATACAGCAGAAACAACTGGAGGCCATTTCATTTTATAGTGATCATTGTTAAGAAAAAAATATGTTTTCCATTTTTATACATATAAAAAATTTTTATTTAAATTTTTTGGAATTGGAAAAAGAGGGAAATTCCCACAGACTCTGTATTGATGCAAACTATCCTGTTCCTGAACACAATGTTATATTTCTAACAAGGGAAGAAGACGGAGAGACTAAATGTCTCTAATTAACACTATTGATTGATTAATATTATTTATCTGAGGAAATAGGAGAGGCACATTCCTGGATTTCACACTTCATTTTAGTTTAAATATTAAAAAATATGTAAAAATGGATGAAAACATCTCTTTCCCCTATTTTACTCCTTTTCATAAAATTTCTATTTTTTTTATCTATGAGCTGGAAATGTCCCCAGATTAGATTGCAGAAATCTGGTCACCTTACCTTGGGTTAAAAAATCATTTGAAAGTACAAATTGACAGTAAATAAAAAAATAAAATAAGAAAAAGACAATTGAAATCCCTGTTGCGTTTGTCAGCCAATGGTAGCAAAGGAGCGCTCTGAAACTAACAATATTAGCCAATTAGAAGAAGAAGGGGGCTGGTCTCATGAAAGCGTGTATCCCACCACTCTCGCTTTCTTGCTCAAGTCTCCAGATTGTGGCATAGTGCTGAAGTTCTACATGGGAGTCACCTTGCGGCGTTTACAGCTCCAGTCAACGAAGAGACGTGTTAAAAAGTCAAAAAATCAATAAATTAAACTTTGTTTTTGGAGAGAAGGATGATGGAGAGAACAGAATTGCATGAAGTGGGCACAATGCAGTTCATGAAGAAGCCACGACCATAGATAAGGGTCTCAATGGCGCTAAAATATCAACTTAAAAACCAATATTAATATGGTTTCACCATCTGACCCCTCCTTTATTCTGTCTGTTGGAGTTTCTTCAATTGGTTTGGTCAAATGTTTTTTTCTGCAGCAGTGACACACTCTAAGAAATGGTTCGTAAGTGGTTAGTATGCAAAGCTCAAAATAACGAATATTTTCAACACAAAATATTATGCTTGCTGGATGAACACGTATTATTCAATTGTTAACTTGATTTAAGGTGTTAGTCGAAATAGAAATGAAGATAAACTGTCTCAACTTGATAATTTACTCATTTTTAAGATAACAGAATTAAGTTTACTCAACAAGGTAACATAATTAAGTTAATAAAACTCATATTTTTACAAGGCATACTTAAAAAGCTGAAGACAAGGTTAATTTGCCCAGACACGTCTTGCAGACAAGACCACGCCTGTAACAGAAGGACGGAGAAACGAAAGAGGCTTTATTTGCATCATTTGAAGTCATACTACATTTCTGGTAAGTGTCTTTTTGAAATTTCTGAAAACCCACGCAATATTAATCCACAGTTGCTACGATACACATGAAACTCAAAAGAAATGTTAGCTAGTTCATGCCATATTCTGTATGCAGCATGTTGGTTAGATTTAGCTTTCTAAATGGTGCAAATTCGCACGTGGTGGCACCTCGCATTGTTTTGAAAGTGATTTTTACATCCCTGTGAAACAAAATTCTGTATTCAAGTCAGTGAAAGCAGTTTGTGAAGCCAGCACACTGACACTCCACTAGAAACACGTTTTTTTTTTCATCTCGTTTTAACCGTCTCAAGATTAGTTTTCCTAAATTGTTAAACATTTAGGGTAGTAGTTCATTTTTACATATCTTTTTTGTTCTGTTTTGTTTGTGCATTACAATCTACATTTCATAGTGAGGCAGCTGGCACATTTTTGTTTTCTAAATAACTTGAGAGTTTCATTGAGTTTTTCCCACAAAGCTATTTTGTAAAACCATATTTTTTTTTCTTTCATTTAGATGTTGCCATTGTCAAAAGAGAGACGATATGGGCTTTAGATAAGTCATCTAGATTTATTACCACACTTAAACAGCAGTCACTTTAAAGTTAGACTCAAGTTTTAGAAACACTGTTCTCTTTTAAAATGAATTGGACATGTAAAATTTGCAAGTTTGAAACATCAGGAAAAGCAGATGTTTATCTATTATTTCTTCTTTCGGTTTCTTGTTATTTGAATTACTATTGTTGATTTTAGCCTTTTATTTAATGGTAAAGAATGTAAACTTTCAAGCACAACTGTTAGTAAATGTGGATGTTTGAATCTGTATTTAGCAGGCTTAAAAGATGTATGGACTTTAAATATTGATACTGATTCTGACTTAGGATGAAGAGGGCATCACGAGTGAAGTGATAAGGATAATCATTGGAGGGACCACAGCATCTGACGGAGCCAGAGCACGAATTGTGATTGAGGGAACAGAAGTCCTTCAAGACCTTGATCCACCCAGAGCCTGTGCATTACTGATGGGACCTCAAATACCCAAAAGTGCTTAAAAATACTTTGGAAGCATTTCAGAAGATATTCCTTGGGCTGGATGGTTTGAAAGCCAGCTGGAGATGGCTGGATTCAGTTAAGATTATCTCACCAAAATCCAGATAATTCATTTGAATATGTTAAGAATAATTTGATTGTACCTGGATTAACCTGATTTATTGTCTTGTTTTGCTGCTGCTCATGACATCCTCAAGATTTTTTTTCTGACTATATTTAAGAAATGTTATCTTTTGCACTAATGGTAAAAATGACCATTTGAATGCATGTTCGTTTTTTGCAATAAAAAGAGCAAAAGAATAAAATTTCCTGTTTTTTTTCCCCCAAACTTGGGTGAAACAATTTCATAGTACTCTAAATAATTGAGGTAACAATCTGCATAGACCTTTTTGAGTAGAATTGACTCAAAACAAAGAAGTTATGATAGCTTATATAACTAACACCAAAACTTTATTTTCCTTCAAAAATTTTTGTAATATTAAGTTCAATAAGCATTATTAAGCATTTAGATATCAATCTAAATCATATTAGTTATACTAAAAAAGTTAAGTTTGTTGAACTATAAAAGTTTCGATATGATATATACTTGATAATGCTTGAGTTGTAGGTACTTAAAAAGGTCCATGCAAATTGTTACCTCCATTTTTTTAAATTCGAACCATTATATTATTTATTTAGAGTGTAGAATAAATCCTCACGTTGGAAGCTTGTAGTGAGTCTTGTAATTATAGCGAATGGTTTCACTCAGGGCCAGGAACCAAAAAACAGCCCTCTGGCTCTACTGGAGATCAGCTCAGGCAGAGGTGTACAGGAAGCGCTGCTGAGGCTAGGGTGTCTCATTACTTCCTCATTTGCCAGACAGTCACTGTGGTGTTGGATGTGAATTCTTTACTTTCTTTAATAATTCTTTGTGGGGAAACAAATTTAGGCCAGAATGAACTTCATATCTTCAGGTTTCTTGGCAGGATCCACTCGCTCCTCAAACTCAAGGGCAGAGTGTGGTGCTCTTATGTGAGGGTGTCCTTTATTTAACCACCAATAGAAAGTCTTTCTGCTGTGTTTCTCTTTTCAGACCGCCTCCAGGATGATCTTGGAAAAGAGGAGGATTTCTCTGACCAGCAGCTATGAGGTGCCCCCAAGGACATAAATCAGAATTAACTTGCATATACACATATTAAATTACACTCTTCCATATAATATACTGAAACCTCACACAAACACTAGTAAAAAAGCTCTCACATAAACTAGTGAAAACATTTACCTCTTATATGATCTACTCAAAAGCTCTCAGAAAAGTGTAGTGAGAACTGTTCATATAAACTGGTGAAAAGCTTTACCTTTCATATACACTACTTACTAGAAAGCTTTCATATACCCTCGTAAAAAAGCTCTATATGTTACTACTAGAACGCTTCTCTATATATACACTACTTTCAGAACGCTTCTCATATACACTATTAGAAAGCTCTCATATACACTACTAGAAAGCTCTCATATACACTGCTAGAAAGCTCTCATATACATACACTATTAAAACGTGCTTCCTTTATATACACTACTAGAAAGTTCTCATATACACTAGCTAGAAATAGAAAGCTCTCATATACACTACTCAGAAAGTTCTCATATACACTATTAGAACGGCCATATGGTACCTTCACTATCAGAACGCCCTCATATTATACACCATTAGAACGCTCTCATATACACTAGTAGAAAGCTCTCATATACACTACTAGAAACGACTCTCATATACACCTACTAGAAAAGTTTCTCATATACACTGCTGAGAACGCTCTCATATACCACACTACTAGAACGGCTCTCACATACCGCACAGCTTTTCTACTAAAGCTTTCCCATACATGCTACTAGAAAGCTCTCATATACACTACTAGAAAGCTCTCATGCCACACTACTAGAACGCTCATACACGCTACTAGAAAGCTTGCACAAACACACTACTAGAAAGCTTTCTACACACTATTAAGACAGTAATATATATGGTCCCCCTCCTTTAATTTCAAAGGGGCAAACATTGCTCAAATATCACCGTAATCCAGATGGTTTGTTGTTGATGAAGAGAGGAATATAACACACACTGGCACGTACGCAAAAGTGGGATTTTCGGTCAATATACGGCACTGTAGAGATTGTCGTGGAACTTCAAATTAGCGTGCGGCAGTATACGACAATTCTGTAGGCTTCGCTCTAAAACTCCCCGTAAATTGTCAGAAATTGACGTGGAATTTCTTGTGGCAGCAGTTCCTTCCATGCCTCCCCCGCAGCAAATTTTAGGGGAGGCTTTAACATGTAAAATGAATGAAAGCTGTGAGCTATACAAATGCAATTACCAGGGTTGCAAGGGGGGTTTTACCCCCCCCTGCAACCCTTGTAAGTAATCTCTGATACAAAGAGATCAGGTATAGCCCTCTTTACATTTTGACCGCTTGAATTTATTTATTTAATTAAAAGTATAGAGACCAAAACAGATCTTTAGCTGACAGTGATGGTAATAATACATTTAGAGCAGTAATTATTTTTTTTTAATTTGCATTTAAGATAAAAAATAAAATGTTGTCTGTCAATATGCTCAATTCACAATTACTTAAGTGGAAAAGTTTTAAGAAATGATTCTGAGATGATTCACTTTATAACATGGCGCTATTATCCTGCTTGGAAGTAGCCATCAGTGTTTATACGGGCCACAATGTGGTCAGTTAAGAGACATAGTGACATAGCATGCTAAATTGGTTTTAAGGGGCCCAAAGTGTGGCAATAAATATCCCCCAAATAGATGGTAGAAATAGATCAGGCTCAGTATAGCCTTAATTATAGACTCTTACATTTTAGCTTGAATTGATTTATTTAATTAAAGTACGCTAGATTACTGTGTATGCAAATGTTATGTAAAAAAATACACAAAATAATTTACTTCAAAAATTAGTTTTAATCAGAATCAGTTGGCTGTAATGGTTAATTTTTTTTTTAGATTTCCACTTTTTTTTTTTTGTTATTGAATATATAAGAAAACAATAAACAATCTCAAATAACAAGTCAATAACAAATATTTCAATACAAGAAGAAATATCACAACTCCTGCTTTTGAAAAATAAAATTAAATGCACAGGCTGGACGAAAAGTATAAAATAAAATAAAAATAAATAAAAATAAATAAAAATAATAATAGTGAAGTTATTAAAGCAAAATTCAACAAAGTGGGGACTACCACTAACTGAAATTCTTCAATTAACTCAAACAATTTAATTGCATTTAAATTCTGCATCTTTCTCAGACATCTTTTGAAAAGGGAAAGTTCATTTTTGAGGAGCAGAGATTGGGAGTAGAGCATTTTGCATAGCTTACATTTATGGATATAATACTTTGTTACAATTATTGTGAACATTGATTAAAAATTCCAAATTTTTTTTTTTCTTTTACTGGAAAAGTACATATATAAGCCACACAGGAAAATGTCAAAACGTACCTCTTATTGTTTTAGTTTTGGGAAATATATACAAATCATTATGCTCATAATTTCTAGATAACGAATGCTTTACTATAATTTAATGGACAACCGGTCTTCTGACTTTTCTGTTTGCGGTATTGCAATAGCGTGGTTTGGATTCGGACGGACCGAGGGAGCAAAAAAAAATAGCTCAAGATTTGATCTGTGAAGGATCTGAGAAGACGCGACGGGCGCAGGTGACGGAGGAAGTGGAACAGCTCATTGATTTACATGACAGACAAGTAATACAGATAGTAGGATTTTTTATTAGAAATAAATCATACACCGTTCAGAATACGAAACATGGGCTGATAGTTACATTTGTGTGGGTTCCAGCATAATACATTGGGTGGAAGGAAACGAGAGTAAAGATAAATAAAAGGCAAATTCAACATTCTATTATTTTATAGTTAAATAAGTAAATCAGAGCTGAAAGAGTATTATTAAAGAGAAACTTCTTATGGAATTTGGCAAAAGTTGGTGGATGAAGATAAAACAGGAAGATGGTTTTATAAAATTCAGAAGATGGTGGTAGGAGCAGCATGTTTCGAAGAAGAAATAGAAAGGATTGAAAGAGCGACAAGCGTTGGATTTCATCAAGGTGACTTTAATCATACACCCTTTTAAAATGCCAAAAACATGTAAAATCCGGCATTTTGTATAAATATGCGAAACCATAGAACATACAAGCATATATTAGGAATGTCATAAAATAAGGAAAGAGAGAAGATATAGAGAAGAGAGTCGAAGATATTGGGGCGAGAAGGTTAATTTATGGGATATACTGAGGAAAAAATTTGGGGAGTAAACACATACATTCGAGTATTAGATTAAAGGCAAAACGTAAATTGGCTCCATAGAATTTGGTATAGTAAGTGTGCTTGTGAGTGACATTGTGATACTCTAAAAGCTGTGCACAAATATGTTTTTATATTTTTAAGTGTGAATGTATTGTTTAGATGTTTAGAAGAAGTTAGGGTAGAATATTATCCAGGATCAGTATTTTAAACCCATCACGCGAACCCACACAACTACCTTTTAAGCAGGCTAGTGCAATGCTACTAACAGTTTGTTGCCAACCGCCATAAAATCCGGCCAAGAAGAAGGAGAAGATGACAAGTACTCCCGGCATGCGTGAGCGGGCGAAGCGCGACGAGTACGCGGAATCTGGGCAAGTGACAAATACACGCCCGGCAGCCGGACGCCGGTTGTGCGGCCAGCACCGGTCCGCAAAAGCCGAAGGCAAGGGATTCGGCCACCTCTATTCAGTCGCAGCAAATTTAAGCGGATATATCGCAACTGGTGGAAGAGAAGACGGTGCACAACGCCACGCCGCAGGCCGTGTAAAATATAAATCAGGATTACTGGTAGGCTAAAGTAAACCAAAACCTCCAACCACAGCTAGGCCTACAGGCAAAGCTGAAGCAGTTTTATATAAAGCTTTATTAAAGTGTATTTTTTGTGATTCACAGGAAGCAATATGCCGTCTTAACAACTCGGAGACTAATTGCAGGCGCTATGAACCGGCAGGGGTAAGGTTTAAAGAATATGCTTTCATTCTGCGGTAAAAGGACATGGATACGGATGGATACCGACCATAGCTGTACTTTTTTTTTTTTTCGGAGCTACAGTAAGCCTCACAATGGCGGTGACCTCTATTTGCTCGGATTTGCGATGTTGTCAAAGGCAGCATTGTGTGTAAGTGACTTGTTTTAATGTTTTCTCCTTCCTTGTTACTGTGACTTGCGTTTGATTTTTTTTTTTATTCATACCACTCTCATTTAATTGTTTTCCAGCTGCCTGTAAGACGTATTATGAGACGGTATGCAGGAGCTTCAGATACACGCTGCTAGCCAACACGCTGCGTGCGGAGGCTGCCAGGCTATCTGCTCGGAGTCGGGCCAGACGAAAGAGGGTAAGACTTTATTTGGTGACTATTTTTCAGGTGCATTGATAGATGTGTTGTGTCCATATGCAGTGCGCTGATTCATTGTTTTTTTTTCAGCTGCTGAAGGCGAGGCAGAGTGTGCTGGCAGATGAGGAAGTGGAACTCTGGAAGTCCGCCTTCCTCGGCGGTGTCTCTGGATGGATTGTACGGTCGCCGTCGTCGGCGGTGTCTCTGGATGGATTGTACGGTCGCCGCCATTTCGTAGGCCGGATCTCACTGAACTCTGTGTTAAGCTGCAGTCCCGGTTAGAAGCGATGTCGAAGTACAGGGCCACGCACAGTAGGCGTCTGCACATCGGACCTGCCTCGGAGGGAATGCTGCCTGTTACCTCCAACCCCGAGGAAGCAAACGGACCGTTCACGGAGTTGTAATTTTTAGATACGCATGTGTTTGGATACGCGTTGTATATAGTTGTGTGTGTTTTAATAAAGCTCTTTCTTTGCATAAACAGCTTCCTGGCAAATGGGTTTTGCTGCACTTAATCACGAGCGATTTCATTTGTTGTTTTGGGAGGCTTGTGGTTTCGTGGCCGCACTGAGAAAGGTTATTCCGGAAGCCAGACATGACCCCAACCCGGCCAGTTTGCTGCATTCATATGCTAATTAGGGCCATTAGTACAGCTGATAAGCTCTCCACCTGCGTCACTGTCCGTTTCCGACAATTTGTGACACGACAGCAGCGGACAACGCGAGTTTACAGGGTAGCCGGGAAACTGGCCGAAAATCCCAGGCGAATCTCGCGAGGTTTTACGAGGGTTTTACGAGGACGAAAATCTCACTTTTCATGCAGTGAGCATCCCTGCATTTTCTCTAAATTAATTTGTTTCCATATTATGGAACTGCTATCAGGCACTTCCCATCATCTTATATCAGTAATAAAAAATTATAAATACAAATTTGGTATTTGGTGACTTGACTTTTATTTCTGTCAGGCTGAAGTGAAAAAACTTGGAAAGAGACTGATTCTCTTGGCGTTTAAAATAACAACACAAAACAGCATAAGAAAACCGCATTTATTTTTTTTATTTTACAATTTTGTAAACAACAGCGGCTGATTAAACTAAATGTCTCAACCTTGTATAATTTTACGACTTTTTATTTAACCAAGAAATGATCCGAAAGGCCTGGGAAATGATCAGATCCGCTTATGTGGCTGCAATGCGCGGCGCGCTCCCGACACAGGTGGAACAGATTTTCACATGGGAACAGAATTTCGCACAACACCGGAAAAGGATCTCTGTTGAAGCAAAAACATAAAAAATAAAGTCGAGTAATGCCCATGCTTCTGTGAGTTGTTTAGCGGATAGCTGAGCATGAATCAATAATTTTATTTGATACAATTTCGGCCGGAGATAGCACAAAATGTACGGAGCTAGCCAGAATGACCTCCGTTTAAAACAACTTCCGGTGTAATGACGGTCCTTCCTGTTTCACTGAAACACCTTCCGTTTCAACTGAAATCCGCTAATAGCTTTTCAGTAGT
>JAGKQL010004859.1:0-13043 GCA_018398635.1 Cyprinodon brontotheroides
ATATATATATATATATAAGCGAATTTTTACATACATTGTTACTGAATTGAGTTATTTTTTTAATGTAGAGTATATAAAATCAAAATAATAATTGTATATTAGAGACAATACTGACTAATACTATTACATTTTTAGAGACATAAGATGAAGAATCTTTGGGCAATAATAGGCAACTTAATAACATTTGATGAGAAACTGGCTTAAAATGCAAATAGAATAAATGAATATAAATGAAATGACATGAATCAAGAAAAAAAAGAAAAAAAGATTTGGGTCATGTAGAAAACTTTGCTTATCCACTTTGGGTGAATGTATTTCTTGAAGTTAGGATTATTTTTTTCCTATAATTTCCTGCTTATTAGTCTGTGTTTAGATCCTGCTCCATATTTGTTCTTTCAGATTTCTTCCATCTTTGTACTCTGATTTCCCTTTCAGGTATTTCTGCTCTGATCATTATTCTCATCTTTTCCGTTTCCCACCCATAAATTTTCCTCAGTATATATTCCCCTGTGGATTCCTTAGTCACTGTTGGTTTGTCTGCTTGATACCGTTCAATCCTCCTCTAGTTTGTCTGAAGTAATTCTAACCTCTGTCATCCTCTCTCCATGTTTCCAGTTTAGTTCTGAATTCATTTAGACTTCAGGTTAATTCAGGTTTTGGGACATTTGGACCTTGTTTGCATCAGTTTCTTTCTGCATCTGTAAACATCTGCTTTTATTTTACATCCTTCTCCTTTTTGCCAGCATTTGGCTCCTCATCAACCAGCATCCCCTCTTGGCTCTGATGAGCAGTAGCTATATTGATATCTCATCTTCTAGCTTTTTTTTCTGTGTACATAAATAATCCCTGCAGTCGACTTTGGCTTTAGAGTGGATTTGAAGAGATTTTTTCCAGGCAGCAGTAATAATAGGTCAATACTCAAAGATTCTCAATATAGGCCCTCTCCAGCAGCTAACTCTGCATCACAGCTACAGATTCCTGTTGAGTCACAAACTGCTTTATTTTTCTTTTCTTGACAAAACCTCCAAACTCTGGCTGAGAAAACAAATGTGTTTGTATCTTCCTCAGTGTGGATTCAAGGAAGGTTTATTGGATAGTACTGAGATAGTTAAATAATTCTTGTTGAAATAATGCAGAAAAAAAATGCAAATTGTGACAAAGTGGGGAAATAATTGGTCATAAAGCTAAATTACACATACGTAACAAGTTTAACTAAAATGAGGACACTGTAATCTAATAGAATGCAAAGCACTTTATACAGTTACTGGAGAAGCCCAACTCTTGATAATGTCTAAATTAAAAGAACTTCAGAGAGATAACATATAAGGCTGGTTAAGATATTTAGCCTTTATCTCACTGACAAAGAACAAAAGCATGATTTAGGTTTTATCCCCTAAAATAAAATCATTCAGCACAAATAAAGCTACAAAATTGTAATACCAGAAAAGAATTACCTGTGTTGGGTCACATTTACCTTAATAAAAATTTACAATCATGCCTCAGGTGAAGATTATATATACTATGAAAGTTTTTAGTTTCATAAAATGGCTGCAGTGAGGTTATAAGACAATGAACCAGAGAAGGGCATTAAATCCCAGACTGGGTACTGCACAGTTATTGCGACATTCACACAGCCAAGGAAATGCATGAAAGCAGTTTTAGAAGTTATAAAAGAAAACAACTGACTATGTTTAAAAACAACAGCTAGGTTTTACAACAAGTATTATTGTAACTAGCTGCAACTGTTTTTTGTCTGAGTGTCTGAGCCCAATAAGTAACAGATTGTTATTCAATATGCTGATTTTCCTTTAATGCAATCATATCTAGGGTTAACAACAAGGGTTTCTTTTGGGAAAAACAAAAAAACAAAACAAAATACTTTTTTGCCCACTGTGGTGAATTATGTGCAGACTTGGTTTCCCCAGTTTGGCATGAAATTCCTTGGTGAAGGATTCCTTCATCATTTTGGGTCTTCAATCCATTACCTCTCAGATCAAATTTCTCCCTTATTTTTCTGCCTCACCAGTAAAATCAAAAAGTTGGTCCATCCAGTATCATAAAGGTACATTTAAATCTTTACCAAGAAAAGCAGATGGAGACACTGTGCCATTGCTGCGGGACACCATGACACTGATGCCGGTCTCGACGAAGGGAACGGAGAACTCTACAACCTCTGACCTCTCTTCGTTGATGGTGAGGGAACCGATGGCCATGTCAGCCCTGTTGGAGACCACCTAGAAAACAAAAAACTACTTTAGGTGGAATTTAAAGTAATGAAGGAAAATATTTGATCTCACTCATACAGCTGTAAAATACAACGATTAAAGACAAAAAAGTGTTATAGTGAATGTACAATCATGTCAAAGAACCAAATATTTTTCTATAATAACTGTCCTGAGGTGTAATATACTTTGAGGAGATTGGATTCAAGTTTTCTGTGTTACTTTAATTATCAGATCTGAATGCAGATCTGATGGTTGATGTTTTTCTTAGTATTATATTGACATATGCATTGAGTCTTTGTTAATGAACCAAGACCAGAACTTGAATTTATTTTCTTTCTCCTCTCTTTGGTTTCAAAATGAATCGCAGCTGTATTTCTCTTCAAAGCTCCTCTGGAAGCAATAATTGTGGCTCAGGTGGTCAGCAGGTGAAGAAATGAGGGAATTCACAGCCCTGTCATGTTTCACCTGGCAGGGAACAGGGGTTGCATGACAGCAACTGAGGGACTGCGAAAGTTAGAGAAGCTGGATGCTGACCAGGAGTTCATTATTCTGCCATGGCTTGGCACAAAGAATCTGTGAAACAATAAAGGCTTTGCAGTGTCTGGGCCAACACCATTGAGATACCTTAAATGCTCTTAGGTCTTAAAACGTATTCACTTTCTTCTATTGTCTATGGAGCAAAAAGAAGAGACACATTTTATTTCTGCACTTTCTTGAAAACTTGCAAGTGTACTTCAAAGTCTCATTATGGTCAGTATGTGTGTTCTACCTTCACTGCAAAGTCCTTAAAAATATGGGGGCCCACAGGGTCAACTATGGATCATTAATATGGACTACCATAAGAGAACAGGTATAAACTCTCACTGGTTTGTGACTGGACCTTCTGAAAATGGAGCTGCTTGCTCCTGTGGCTGGTGCTTTGTGTCACTGTTCTGTTTTTTTTTTTTAAGTGAAACAGGCCCTCCATGACAGTAATTGATTCAAAAATCAAAAATTTTTTGCACATTTTTTTGTGAGAAGGGCTGTTTGGAATGTGCTAGTCTCTCCTCCACCTCTTGCCAGACTTCTCTCCTTATATAATCTCTTAAGATCCCATGGTGCGGATGATTCTCTTAATAAATTGGGTCTCATATATATATATGTATATATATATATATATATATATATATATATATATATATATATATATATATATAGGTATATATATATATATATAGGCAACCCCAGGCCCCTCTGGTAGAGGACCCCAGCTTGGAGGATGACACATACCACCCCACGGTAGGTGAGAAAGTTTTTATATATATATATATATATATATATATATATATAATCCAGAGGTTCTGAGTTAGATCCTCACTCCTATGGACTGCCACCACTCTGGGTCCCTGAGCAAGACCCTTAACCCCACACTGCTCCTTGGGCGCCGCACAATGGCAGCCCACTGCACCCCAGCAGAATGGGTTAAATGCAGAGAGTTAATTTCATTGCTCTGTACTTGTGAAAGTGTAATGATAAAAATAAAGATAAAAAAAAACGCTAAAACACTAAAAGCAATAATTTTACATCTATATGCTAGTCATTTATTATCGTTTTTTCCTGGTTACAACTATGAATTATGTTCTAACATGTGATCTTCCAGTTGCTTGTTTTTGCATATGCTTCTCTTTGGAGGACCAAAAAACATCCTGGAAATAGATAGCCTTGCAGTCTTCTTCTCTGACGGATATTCATCCCCAGCAGCTGCATTTCTATTGGCTAATCCCTACACAAGTTGAAGCAGCTGTCATGCTGAGATTGACACTGTCAAATATTAATTGGATGTTTTCTTTGGGATCAAGATGCTAACAAACTGCCATTTTAGAATATATCTAACATATTACCACAGATTTAGAGTCATAAACAAAAATTTCTTCCTATAATCCTTATTTTTGGTCTCCTATGTTCTATAATTGTACCAGGCTCATCTGGCTTCCACTTCAGGACTACTTCCATCTAATTTTAACTTATTTTGTGCCATTTGTTGTTGTGCTATGGCTTTGGATTCTGTTGCCCCCTATGGACCAGTGTATTAAAACGTCCATCCATACATGAATAAATTCATTGTCCTCTCTTTCCAAATCTAAGAGAAAGAATCTCCTGCTTTCGATAATGTTTCTTTAGTTGGATCCCTGCCTGTAGGATCAATTAAACATTATTTTTCATCCTGTCTATTCCAAATTGATCATTTCAGATATCTGAACACAGCCACGCCTGAAAGAAACACCTGTGACACTTTTGTTCAGGATGTGCTTCATTGCAGTAGAGGCGTCATACTGGGAACAAGAACGATTCTGCCAGGATGACTCAGCGTGTAGGGTGAGAAAACGTTAAGAATGTTGGAAATTACTCCCTTATTGGAGGGCACTTACACAGGAAGGATAAGTGCAGAGCTCAGGGACATAATGAGAAATATCAGAAGTGTCTGTTCAAAAAGGCAGCTTTTACTATCCATGCAAGCAAACTGAGGTATGGACGAAAATAAAAAATCTAATGTAAATGGACAGCTTTCAGTGTATTCTTTAAGAAGGGTTGCTCAGGCAGCAGGAAGTAGCAAAGGATAGGATGTGATGAATTTCCTAACACGCTTAACTGCCCCTACTCACATGTGTTTGTGTGACACTGTAATTAAGCAACTTAATGAGTTACAGAGAGATGCTAGACTGGGGACAGCTGGAGACATGGGGAGAGAGACGCAAACACTGACAGAGAGATAGAGAAACCACCTGCATCTTTGAGACAGAGACAAAAACACCAGAAGAGCCATACCCTCTACTAATAAGCCTTGACCAACAAACAAATATCCCCATTTGTACAAATATGGGAGCCAAGCTGTACATACAGTAGAGTAGTAATAGAATCAGACTTTGCTTTTAAGCAGCTGGACTTAAGATAAGGTATGATAGATAAAGAAACAATAAAATAAGATAAAATAAAACAAGATAAGAAAAAACAAACACTCAGAGATAAAAGACGGTGCAAATAGTCATCGACATCTTTAAAATCCATATTTTGTAGTTGGTTAACAGTGCGATATAGACTTGATTAGATCAGGAAGCTGTGCAACCAGTTGGATTTTTATCAACAATCTAAGGGCCTTTTTGGAGTAGAGAAGATTATAGTCTAACAGCAGCTATAAGGAAGGATGCGTGGAAGCTCTCCTTTGTGCAGTTACGATGTTGCAGTCTGTCACTGAAGTAGCTCTCGGTCTCTGCGGTAGCTCCATTTGTATGGTGGGGAAACATTGTCCAGCAGTAATGTTATTTTTCCGACAGTATTGTTTACAGTTCTTTTGTCTCCCACCACCTGCACCGGGTCCAGAGGTCATCCAGGACAGAAGTGCTTCTCTTGCTCAGAAAAAGTATATTTTTTTAAATAAGTAAACTATCACATCTTTACAACAACTAATCATAATGTAGTCTGGCCTTCTTATATCAGTTGGCAGCCATTCTAAAAAGAAAAAAATATATAGCTCTGAGAACTGATGTCAATATAGCTCTGAAAACTGATGTACCGCCGCTAAACAGATTTGCTTTCACAAGTAGACCATCATGGTTGTTGCCACAAAGTACTGCTTGGTAGTGGATCTGAGTGGAAAACATGGTGTGCAAACATAAGACATATCCCATGATTTAGCTCATAGATATCACCACTATCAACAGACAGTGGCTAACGGCATGAAGAGACTTCGACAAAGTTGTAAATGGCTGTTTTCTACTTCCTCATGTAGCGTGATCGGGGGAAAGAGTATGCAGATCCCATGATGGACAGCTTAGTTTCCACCCGTAATATCCTTGTGCCAAGTATAATGAGCCCTTTAGGAAGTAAAACCATTTACACAGAACATGGAGAAGGATAGAGAGTTTGAGAAAGATATGAGAAATACGAACTAAGAGGAGAGGAAAGAGTGCATAAGAAGAGAGAATAAAACAAAACAGCAAAAACTGACAACACAGAAGATATAAAGTCACTCCTAGAAGTCTACTTCCACACCTATATGAGGCAAGAGGGAACACAACATAACAACTGTAAAGAGGAGAAAACAGACAACCAAAGCGAACATAAAAAAAAACTTCCAGAGAAGTGAGAATCTCTTAGATTTCCATTTGTGTGACAGGCAAAGACACCATTACTCAGGTTGCTATATATCTGGAGATGCAGCTTAGTATTTGGTATTATTGTGCATCCGTGGACACCTGGAACTAATTTCCCATGGTATGTGTGCATAACCATGCTCTATTATAAAGGATTTATGCAGCTTCTGCAAAAGGATAATATGCTCAATAGCAGGTGTGGACTGCCCCAGACTCGCCCCCCAGATCAGTGGGACTCAAGGAGGGCAGACATAAGGACAGCCCCAACCACCAAAGAAGGGCAGATGAGGGCACCAGGAGGCCGACCCCTGAGGGGCCAAACTGAGACCATGGTGCCGAGATTGCAGCACTAAGGCCATGGGCGGTCACACCCAAAATAGATCCTGATGAGAGCCCTGTTGCCCATTGCCCATTGGCACAATGCCCCTAGTGTCGACCCCACAGGGACAGGAGGCTCAGGCCCAGCCCAGCAGCCCCCACCAAAAAAAAAAACAAATCCTACACCTAGAGAACCATCAGCACCATCAGAACCATCTCAAAATTGGTAATTTGGAGATCACATTTTATCAATATAAAAGCCCTCACCTCTCCAACCATGCCATTCCACTCCCCATCAATGTTTTTCCCATGTCTGCCATTTGTCACCAGGTAAAGATCGTAGGTGAAGCCCACAATTTTGGCCAAGCGCTTCAGAACATCAATGCAGAACCCTTTGCAGCAGTGCTTCATGGGTGCAGCACCATCCAGGACCAAACTATGAAAAATAAAAAACACATAGGAAAATCATTATAAAGAAATACCTTAAAGGAATAGTTTGTGCCTGAACATGATAGCCTTCATTTCTACTCACCCCCATGCTGAACAACAACGGGAGCTTTTTGATAGAGCAGCATGCACTTGGTATCTGAGGTTGAAGGTTTGCTGACATCTCAAAATCTGGGCCACGTGGAGGTCTAGGAGTTCGAAAGGCAGAAAGTCCGAGCATAAAACACGTGCGTCAATATCTCCATACTTCGCCCAATGTATTCCAAGTGTCCTGAGGAAGTAGCCCCATGAATTTACTCGAAAACGCAGCCGGCTTTAGAATGTTTTTAGAGCATGCAAACAGTAGTGTATAGGATTTTCCTAAAAACGCGTACCACGAAGTCTGGCGGAAACCGCTGGGCAGACCAAAACCAGACCTAAAAGTGCGATTCAGCCCTCGGCAAAAGAACTCATGCTCTTCCTCAACACTGAAGTCCTCAGACATTTTTCTTTTCGTTGTTTCTTTTCTTTGCACAGGTAAACAGCACATTTCTTCTTCTATCGCTTGCATTATCGGCAAGAGCAGTAATTTCTGAACGCGACTTTCGCCTCTGGTTTGGTCTGTCATGTTTCCGTGAGACTGCGAATGCTTAGGAAATCCTATACACTACTACTGTTTATGCATTCTAAAATGACTCTCGCTTCGAAAGTAAATTATGGACGCTATCTCCAGGACACTTGGAATGGCTATTGACTGAAAGCAGTATGGAGGAATATTGACACGCTTTTTTGTGGACTTTTATGGACCTTTTCTGCCTCGGGCGCTGGGCACCTCCATTATTTGAATGTCAGCAGACAGCAAGAAGCCTCCCAGACTCTCCAGATGCATTTGAGATATCAAAAAGTACTCCAGAGTGTTGTTCAGCATGGGGTGAGTAGAAAATGAAGGCTAATTCATGTTTTGGGTGTACTATTCCTTTAATACTTTTAATAACAATAAGGCAGTAAAAGCAGAAAAAAAAAGAAGAGGGTATCCAATGTCGAGGGAGATGGTGTAACATAAGAAAGGGAAGGAAGACATTTGATGGGGACAGTGAGTGGATCAGTGCTGACAGTTTGCAGATGATTTTGGAGAAGGGATATTTTGACATTTTTTAGGAAAAAAAAAGTTAAACCATGATTTAAACAAAAAGCATTTCTATTCATGTCAGTCTCACTAAAATCAAGTTAGATTCCTCCAAAGAGGCTAGTTTTCAAAATGTAGGCAGTGAGAAAACTGCTTCAAGCTACACATAGAGAAAATCAAGTACTTTTTGATGACTATCAGTCAAGTGGCTGCAGTGGCCTCCATCAGCTCTCCATAGCAAGAGTGAATTTGATGGCCTCTCAGGCACTTAGCTATTGTAACCTCTTGACTCTGTTACCAAGCAACACAGCCTGCACTCTGGGGGGGATTGTTTCAATTAGAAGCCGCAGTAAGGTTGGGGGAAAATGGGACAAAACACCCTTCAGAAGATAGTAATTTTGTTGTAAGAACCTTTGAAATAGGTCTGACCTTTGCAGAAAATGAATAAAATGCAAACGGAGTTCACCATTAAAGAATCATTTTAGTCAAAATGTCTTTTATTAATGTAAGAGTTGTTATACATTTACAAACGAAATGAATACCTGCAATTTCACAGCCACAATTATCTACAGGGTGTTTAAAACAAACACATTTTGTTTGCAGACTGCATTCTTAGTTATGTGCTAATCAGTAGTTTGGCTGTTAAATATCCAAAGACCTTAAATCATGAGCAAGTTAAGGATTAAAGCTGAGAAATTTAAGGCAGGCAATCATATTACTATGTTTACATTTTTGGTTAACATGAATATTATAAATGCATTTTCTTGTTAACTACAGGTTGATACGGTCCATGTGTGTTTGTGTGTTGTTTTCTTGAAGCTGCCGTTACCTAGAAGGCAGTATTGGGTTAATTACAGCAGCACACCTATCCCTAGTTGAATGAATCACCTGCTGAGGAATATAAGGAGGTGGTTGTTGATCATTCCTTGCCTGAGTGTCAACCCAAGTGGTACCTATTGCTGCCTTAAACACTGAGTGGTTTTGCCTCCAGTGTTTGATCATGTCTGAGTTTCCTCCAAGTGTACCACTGAAGCGACCATCAGGATTTATTTTTAATCTTCTAAGTCAGGATTTTCTGTCTTATCCCGACATCTGCCTCTTTCTTACTTTGTTTATCCAATGGATGTTTATGCATTGATTGGAACAGGTATTTAACCTCAGCTTACTTAGTGGTTTCAAGCCTCTGTTGGGTTTTAATTAATAGTTTAAGCAATTATTCCCATAAATGCTTGCTTTGATCCGATGCTATGTTCTTAATTTAAATATAAAAGAAAGAATCTTGCAATCCAAATCAAATAAAAACAATTTCTACATGCATATCAATGCATCTCTATAGAAAATGATTTTATTGAACATATTTTGCCCTGTAGTAGGTTATGAGGGTGATGCTGATAATGGCCATGAGGTTCAACTGCATAAGAGCCTGCAGCTTTTTTTTTTGGATCCCAGAAATTGTATGATGAGGTTTTCATGACTTGAATTACTAAGCAGAAATGGTTGTAAGAGAACATGTAAGGGCAGGGAATTGATCCAAAATATTCCATAATAGTCTACTCTAAAAATGCAAGAAACTGATGATGCCTATTGTGTAATACCTCCGTCACATGTCAAATGTTAGATGCTGAATCTTTCTTTGCAACTATGCTTCAAGGGTCATTCCTCAAACTCATCTGTACTTATTACCTGGAATTAATAGGCAAGCGGCAGGGAACAGAGTCCCGAATGCATGAGCTTGTTCCAGGGTCAGCAGGCTCCACAATAACAAAGGGCCTCTCCTCCAGGGTAACCACTCTGAGGTGTTGAGCATCATCCAGAGGCTTCAGAAAGGAGCCGTAACGAGACCAGGGATGGTAACGTAGGCGCAGGTGTCCATTTTCCCACCAGCCAACCTGAAAAAGCACGAAAACAATGAAAATTTCTCATATGAGTTATCAATATCTTCAAATTTAAAGGTTAAGAAGTAACAAATATATATTTCTATAGATGTGGACAAAATTGTTGGTAGCCCTCGTTTAATAATCCCACACGAAGCAAACTAATGAAGCAGGCTTGGACAATAATGATGGTATCCCTAGAAAAACTTAACAGGACAAAGTAAATTACCAATTAGCATCACAGGTGGCTACAATCTTGTAATCAGTCATTAGGCTCTTATATAGGGCCCTTATACAGGAAGTCACAGTGCTGATTGGTAACATGGTGTGTACCACACTCAACATGGACTAGAGGAAGCAAAGGAAAGTGTTTTCTCAGAAGATAAGACAGAAAATTAAAGACAAGCATGTTAAAGGTAAATGCTATAATGACCATCTGCAAGCAGCTTCATGTTCATTTGACTTAAATTGCACTTATTCAAAAATGTATGATCCATTGTCTGTAGCCAATCTCTGCAAGTTTTGCCAAAAGAGGGAAATAATTACAAATTAAAGAGACAGATAATATAAAAGGAAACAAAAGAGCCCAGAAAAGAGACTAAAGATGAACCTCAAGCTCAAGGAACCTCAGTGTCAGAGCGCACTATCCGTTTTTGCTTTAGCCAAAGTAAACTTAATGGGAGATGACCAAAGAGAGCACAATTTTTTGGAAGAGGAATTGCATTCCTTGACATGAAAAGCACCTTGAAAAAGTACTTCCACCTTTTGAACTTCTTCGCACAAAACTATACATTTGATCAAAATTTTATGTGATAGTTTAACAAAAAGTAGCTAAGAACTTAACTTCAAAAATGCAATAATAATTTTATATAACATTTATTTAATTTATCTTCAGCTGTTTTTGCAGCCTCTAGCAGGTTTTTGTTGCAAGCTTACCATGCAATGAACAAATCTGTAATCCCATCAACACCAGGTAGTTTCTTTGTCCCAAGTGAGTCGGTCCAAAAATCCATCATATGATCTACTAAAGGCAAAATGCAATGCTGTTTTTAAAACATAAAGCAAGAAGTCCAGCTGTAGTCTCCTCATTCCAAAGCACCTTCATGTTTGCTTTATCTGCTACACTGCTTGTCATAAACTGCAAACAAGAATCCTCTCAGCTCTCTTTCACCACTGTCTTTCTTCTTGAGGCTTTTCTATAAAGGGCAGATTTGTAGAGTGCATGAGTAATAACTTTACAGCAAACAGATTCCCAGCCCAGAAGTGTGGACCTTTCCTGCTCCTTCAGGATTGCCTTAGGCCTCTTGGCTACTTTTTTGATTAATGCTTTCTTTACCGGCCCAACCTGCTCAGTTTAGGTGGACAGCCATGTCCCAGTGGGTTTAGAGTTGTGTCATGCTGTTTTCACTTTCAGAGGATAGATTAAAGAATCCTCCATGCTCAATATATCAGTTTATAACCTACAGTAATACTATTTCAGATTTCCCAGAAAAAGCCCCGCCCCCCTGTTAGCTATGTTTTTTGTCTTCATGATGCATAGTGATTAATGTTCTTAAATCATACAAAATAAAACAAAAAACAAAAGATGGAAAACCTTCAGTCAAGAGATTAATCAAAGGAGAATAAATTACTTGGTGGAGAGTTTTAAATGATTATGGGAATTGAAAACATTTCAAATTTAAATAATAGAAAATGTGAACAAGTTTAAATAACTATGACATTTCTGCAGAGCACTGCAAATTAACACAATGAAAAAGAATATATTGTTGGTTATTGAGAAAAAAATGGGTAATCAAGTATTTAATTGTTTTGGGGGTGCTGAATACTTATTTTCAAAAAAATGACAAAAAACACAATCTTAATAAGTATATTGTTTTAGACAATGAACAAAATGATCTTAGGCAGATAGAATTTTAGTTTTTCATTCTCTATTTTTTCTCTAATTACCCTGATTTCCAAGGAATCAGTCACATATTTAATAGTGAAATTTTAAAGATTTGCAGTCAGTGCTTCAGACAGGAATGTAATATAAATTGCTAAATATATCCATCAGTGTTTGTTCCTGCTGTTTATTTTGGACATTTTTTACCTAAAGAAACCACGTTAGGACAAGAACAACATTTTGTGTTGTACATTTGTGTGTTTTACCATTCTCTTATACTATACATGTTACAGAATTCCACTCTGGTTCAAATGGAGATTATTGAAGTTATTGATGATGCACATAAAAACTGTTTTAAAAAAAAATAATTTTTTACAGTCAGTGGGTATGCAGTCAAGTGACTCTTGTTTAACAGCCTTTAAGAGTTTCTACTTTTTCCATTTTCTGTCTTTGTTCTGCTGTTCTAATGTCTGTGCTCTGAAAAAAAAATTGAGCAAATTGCACAGAAAATTAAAAAGTAAAATTTAATTCAATGAAATATTAAAACCAGCAATTTTGTGTTAATGCAACTCATTTTGAGGGGTTATGAAAAAAAAAATCAATCAAACATTTAAACTATTTGTTATGTAAGACTTCCCCTCAGTCTGAATTTAAACAAAGTCTGTTCTTACTAATTCAAGATTAATTAATGGACTGACTGGAAGCACTCACACTTTGATTAAATTAGGAGTAGCTTTTTAAGACCATAATTTGTAGTATGACTGCTTAATCACATAATTCCAGAAGGGAAAAAAAGGAAACCAAGATCTTGTCGGCTTATTCTCAAACAAGAACGTCTTTATCAAAGTAAAAAAATTGCCTCCAATATAACTAAAATTTCACACTCTTTCAGTCCTACAAGTGCTAAAATAAGGGACTTAACAAGTTAACTCTCCTGTTCTCAGTTTATTGCAGTTTAATGCTTTGGTTTTTAACCAAGCAGCACATTGAAAAAGCCTTTTAGGTGAGACGGAAAATGTCACCAAGAAAGAATAAAAGAACTCCAGCTGTCTTGTACACAAT
>JAGKQL010004860.1:2519-13233 GCA_018398635.1 Cyprinodon brontotheroides
ACCTCCAGCAGAACCAGGCTCAGTGTGAGCGGCCATCTGCTAAGGCCGATGGTATGTGAACTTCTGATGTGAGGTGTAGCAAATATTCTTTAGAGATATTCTAAAAGAAAACTGACAATGACTGCGATAAAAATGAGTCATAAAAAGGAAAAACTTCTAACATATCACCAAAAGTTGTTTGGAATATCAAGCATTCCTAGGGTGGATGGCCTCACCTTGTGCTAAGAGACATAACGGTTTGGTCTGAGCTCCAGTTGCAGGCACTAGAGACCTTGTGCAGATGCATGTACTTCTGGAATATTTCTTTAGGCGCCTGAATCCCATAGAAAGTGAGACGATGATCGATGATTTTCTAAGAGGAGGTAAGCATGATAGATTAAAGCAGGTCACGTTAAACAGGAAGACAGACATGCACATGCTTTAGCTCATTGTGTACGACCCACTGTCACTTTGAAGTTCTTCTTTTTTAGCTCCTTTATGTACGCAGTTTCTTTCTTGAAGGCCTCCTGCCTCTTGTCATTGTTGTATTTGGAGACCAAGACAAAGTCATAGGACAGCGAAGTGAACTGTGTGTGTGAGAAGAAAAAAAAATTGAGCTGAAACCTATGGATAAAATGATCTGGATTGTTTGGGTTGGTGCATCAGTTCATCTCACCACAGGAGGAAATTCATTGTCGCTTTCCTTCACCACTCCCACTAATTCCAGCAGCTCGAGACTCGGCTTTAGCACAAAATAGAAAAGGAGTGAAAATCAAGCCATACAATTATAAACATCATATAAACTGCTGTTACTGTAAGGGGGGGTCACCATTAGGCAATACTATGCACATAAAACTGTTTATATGTATAGTTAATAAAACTATTCCTTATTTGTGATAGTGTTGCAACGATACCGATACCAGTATCGGGCGGGGCCCAGATCTAGCAATAAAACGTTGGTATCGTATTGGTGAGTACCAACCAATAAGGCACTGATACCATTTTGAGAGCCAAAAGTTTCTTCAACTATTGTCACCATTCCAGGTGGGCAATAAAGTTCTTACTGTTGAACTGCTGTTCTTTTTTTCATCTCATTACAGGTGATGAAGCAGAATGAAAATGTTTTTGTCATTGTCTCCCTTTCTATCTCCTCTTTCTTTCATCTTTTTCTCTTCTTTTTTCCTTTTTCCTTTTCTTCTTCTGTTTTTCTGCTCTACTACATTGCAGTGTCCATATAAACTGTAAAAACTCCCTGCATAATACTATAATAAAGCAATTTATATGTGTGAATTAAACAAGTGGAGCAGTATGGCAATTACCATACCGCGCTACACTTGTGAAAGTAAAAATCTGTTTGGGCTCTTTTTGGCATCAAGACATTCTGTATTGCCACATTGCCAGACAGGCAGAGAGGGCAAAAGTACTCACTCCTTCCATATCTCTGAGTAAAAGTGGTCAGATACTTGTGTTAAAAAATACTCTGGTAAAAGTGGAAGTACTGATTAAACTTCTTACTCAAGTACTGTAAAAGTAACAAAGTACAGGTTTGTAAATTTGCATACGTAAAAGTATAAAAGCAAAAGTAGAAACCACTTTTTTCATGGCGTTGCCTACATTTTAAAATGGATGTCTGCCAATAGGACTAGATTCCGCTAGGCTCATTTTTTCGAATCATCTTGTCGCCCATACTACTATGCGCTAACGCCACCGCCACCAAGCTGCAATGATTTGCCGCGAATGAATAACGCAGAATCTGTCGACATTCATCTTGTAGTGGTGCCAAATGCAACGTAGATTCCCATCCAATTAGATTGAATTTGGTATTGATGACGCGGAAAAATAATAACGGTAACTCCATTGAAATGATTCAAAACTAAAGTAACGAGTAACAATTTTTTAAAAAATGTAAGGAGTAGAAAGTACAGATATTTGTGTAAAAATGTAAGTGAGTAGAAGTAAAAAGTCGCCATAAAAATAAGTAGTAAAGTAAAGTAAAATATCAGAAAAAATCTACTTGTAAGTACAGTAACTAAGTATTTGTACTTTTGTTACTTCCCATCTCTGCTGACAGGACAGGACACTGTTAAAAAAAAAAGTTCTACTGGATTCACTTTGTTTTTAGTCTTTTACCTGCTTCAGAAAGGAAGGCAGCAGCTTGGACATGAAGCCATGATGGTGATTATTTTACATCCAAGTAGGATGCAGTTCTTCATATATATACCAGTGTATTCTCATTATCAGTTAGGTATGAAATCGTACGAAAAGTTATGCACAGTATTTTTGACGTTTTTGACGAAAATTTCGGCCATATTTCGTCGTATTTTTACGCCTTTGCCTCGAGACAAGATATCCGTGTGCATGCGCATCTTACTTAACCATTCAATAACATAGAATTTAACATACAATTAACCCTAACCCTAAGATACAAAACAGCAAACAACCTAGTGAGAGACATCATGAAGTGCAATTATTGCACTGTCGGAGTCCAAGTTTTACGTCCACCGCCCGATCCGCTTTTCGTGTGTCTGGCAATGGCGATGCTTACTGATATGTTTTTTCGAGGAAAACGTCAAAAACGTACATTTAAATACTGTGCATAACTTCTACGTGACGATTTCATAATGAACTGATCATGAGAATATGTTGTATATACACACACAGCAATTTCAAACAGATGGTGTCGGTATTGGGGCCAAAAAAGGGCATCGGTGCAACACTTATTTCTGCACATTAATTATGTTTTGATAAAAATCCTTTAAGGCTAAAATGCCATCAGAACGCTGATAATATTTAATGCCCCAGCCTCCCCTTCAGTGTCCACCATATTGGATCAGTCCATTTGCTGCACACTTTGGGAGACAAGGTCTAAAAGCAGCTAACTCTGCTCTCCAGAGCAAGTAGTACATTTGTAACCCCAAACTCATGCTCCCTTTCTTGTTCAAGTTGCCATGACTCATGCACTGCAAAAAATTATCTCATATTTAGTAAAATGTCTTTAATTCAAGGGTATTTACCTCTCCATTTGAGCAGTCTAATAAGATGATTTGCCTAAGCAATGGAAATCTAGTATTTTTACTCTTTTTAAAATAAGCTATCTAGAGACTTTTGCACTTGAAAGACGACAATATACTTGTTGCAGCTTTAACTCTGCTCTCCAATTGTCTTGTTCCATTGGCAAATTGTCTCACTCCTTAAATCCTTAATTCCTGAAAAATGCACTTCATTTTAGTCTGAAATGACTTATTTAGATTTCATTTTTTGCAGTTTGCAAGCTATTATTTCATCCAAATGAAAAAATGGAGAACAGATAAGCAGTCATCGGCTTGTCTACAGTGAAAAGAAGGACTGGGTTATTTACTTTGGCCTTTTTGGAAACACCAGGAAGGAGCAATCAGCTAAGTGAGCTTAGTGCTTAGGCGGAAAAAAATCTTTCATTCTTTTAGAGACAGCATGAAAAGTCAGCTGAGTACAAAACATAGAGAGGAAAAACAAGAAGAAAAGGGACAAGAAGAGAGGGACACAACCTAGATGACGGATAATGGATGTCTATTCTATTAACATTTCTCTATCTGCTTCTCCATTCAGAGGGCCCCCTGCCTGTCTTTGCCTAGGGCCCCATACATTCCTAAACCCGCCCCTGACTGTGCATAGCTTTTTGCTGCTGGGTTAGTAAAATATAGATGGCTTCATGAGGCTTGATTCAAATCTTACAAAAACCAGCAGGTCCTGTCAAAAGAATCCAGTCTAACTATAACCTGGAGGTGTGTCAGGGAATTCCACAGTTGAACCTGATTCACCACAGCAATTCCCCTGCAACATCCAACGCGAAACTGACTCAACAGAAACCCATTGTATCATATAGATCAAGGTAAATCCATGTTTTTCCCTGAAATCTAGATCTATGTCTCAATGAAAACAAACAGGGAGCAGAACCAGAGATCTGTCAGCAGCTGATTGTGCAAAACATCCAAGCAGGCTTCAGATTAATGCTTTTTATAAGCATGAATGACTCCATCTGGATGATTTATGTTTTTCTTTTAAAGCGCTTTGGACAATAAAAACAAGGATCGGATTCTAACATGATTATTACCCACCACCTGCCTCCTGTGGCCCGGCATGACGATCAGGCGCAGACCTCTGGATAAAAACAGCAATCTCCCTGGACTCCTTCAGAGCTCTTATTCGGTCTCTTATTTCCGACTCAATGACAACAAAAACACAATCTCCAAAAAGCAGTTGCAAAGTTCCGGATTACACCTGAAAAAATGCGTCTTTGTTTGACAAGCAAAGGTATGTTCAGAGAGTCTACCTGTTGCTGAGCGTCATTTCTCTATCGCCGCTCTTTGTCAACTCATTGCCTGCAAACGGAGCCAATCAAAAAAGGAAAGGAAACTCCGGATCTTTGTGTTGTGCTGATGCAGAATCCAGAAATGAGGCTCTGGATGAGATCTGGCAGGTGAGACAGAGAGGAAGGATTCCTCGGTTTTCTCCCCTCCTCCTTTGGACTCTGAAGTTCCGCGTTTCCTCCGCTAGATGGCGGCAAACATGCTTGCTTCTGTCTGAGCTGTGATTGAATCATTCTGCACCCATCAGTGGTTTTATCATTTAGAAATACATTATGAGGGCATTTCCGCTTGATTTGAGTGAATAAGATGATATCTTGTGAAACTCTTTCTCAAATATTTCCAAGATAAAATTAAACCTTCTAAAAAAGTTAAAAATCAATCCACTGGACTTTGTTTCCAAGTTTAAAGACATTTTGTTTTCCATCCAGGAAGCTTTTTTAATTTGAAATATAAAATAAAACCTTTAATTAGAAAATTACACAATTAATTAAAAATGTTTAATTAGTGAAGAAATAATAAAAAAAAATAAACATTATTACGCGGCATTTAGTGTGTTCACAACAAATCATCTAAAAGGAACTTTCTTCCAGTTCACCAGATCTTTCAGTCAGATTGATTCAAAGTTTTCTATATCTAAGGAAAACCAGCTGATTGCATCGACGACTCATTGACTTTTCAGCAATCCCTCACACTAAAAGCATGCTTGTAGCTTACAGTGGAGAGAGGAAAACTCACTTTTGAACAGGAAGAAACCTCCAGCAGAACCAGGCTCAGTGTGAGCTGACCCATCTCGGTGAGGACACCACTGGGGTTCAAGGAGACAGAAGCAGACATGAGAAAAACATAGCATACATACAAAGGCAACTGGGTCAACCAGCTCACATGCGGCCCCATCCAGGGGAAACACACAGCCAGGCAGGCGAGGCTCGAGCCAGCTCCCATGTCAGAGGATGAAGAGAGCACATCCAGTTAGGTCACGGTCAGAGAAAACAGGACTACACTGGAAAACAACTGTGCCAAGCTCCAACATCTAGAAACAAAGGTGTTGATGGTAGCAGCACAGCTGATATTTCTTCTCCAGGATGGAGTCACAGCCAAACAGGAACAGACCAGATGAAGCTACTATGAGAAAAGCAGAGAGAGCAGAACGTTAGAGATTGAACTAACAGATTCTGCAGAGTGGGAGAATAGAGATAGAATGAAGCAGAATGATGAAAAGAGGGTCCCTATGTCCTCCAGCAGTCTAAGCCTATAGCAGCAGCAGAACTATAGAGATAGATCAGGATAACCTGAGCCACTCTAACTAGAAGCTTTATCAAAAGGAAAACTTTTAAGCCTAGCCTTAAAAAGTAGACATGGGGTGTCTGCCTCACGAGGACTAAAAACTGGTAGTTGGGTCCACAGGAGAGGAGCCTGAGAACTAAAAAGATCTGCCTCCCATTCTACTTTTTAGAAATTCTAGGAACCACTAGTAAACCTGCAGATTGAGAGCCTAAGTGCTCTGTTAGGAACATAAGGAACATCAGATCTCTGATATCAGATGGAGCTTGGCCATTTAAGGCTTTATATGTGAGAAGGAGGATTTTAAATTCTATTCTGGATTTAACAGGAAGCCAATGAAGAGAAGCCAGGATAGGAGAGATATGATCTCTCTTTTTCATTTTCATCAGAACTCTGGCTGCAGCATTTTGGATCAGCTGAAGGCTTTTAACTACAGTTTGTGGACTTCCTGATAGTAAAGAATTACAATAGTCCAGCCTTGAAGTAACAAATGCATGGACTAGTTTCTCAGCATCACCCCTGGACAGGAGATTTCATACTTTTGCAATGTTCCTCAGATGAAAAGAAGGAAATTCTAGAAACCTCTTTGATATGGGATTTAAATGACAGGTCCTGATCAAAAATAACACCAAGATTTTTTTTACTTTATTATCTGAAATCAGTTTAATCCCATCCAAATGAAGTGACTGACTAATCAGCTTCTTTTTCAGAGAGACTCTGGTCCAAAGACTATAACTTCTGTTTTGTCTGCATTCAGAAGCAGAAAGTTAAGAGTCATCCAGGTTTTTGTGTCTTCAAGACATGACATGCCTGTAATCTATGTAATGGGTTGGGCTTCATCTGGATTATAGACAGATATAGCTGGGTATCATCAGCATAACAGTGGAAATTAATCCCATGCTGTCTAATAATTCTACCGATTGGGAGCATGTATAAAGTAAAGACAACTGGGTCTAGCACTGGAGATCCTGTGGTACTCCACAGGTAACCTTTGAGCATGAGGAAGATCTATCATTAACATGAACAAACTGAATTTGATCAGATAGATCAGATTTAAACCAGTCTAGTGCTGTTCCTTTAATTCCAACAGAATATTCAAGTCTTTCTAAAAGAATATTTCTGATCAACTGGATCAAATGCAGCAACTGAGATCCAACAGGATCTGAGAGCACAGATACAAGTCCATTATCTGAGGCCATGAGAATATCATTAGTGACTTTCACCAGAGCTGTTTCAGTGCTATGATGAGCTTCCCAAAGCCAGAGACTGAAACTCCTTCAAAAAGTTCATTATGGTGGAAGTGATTGCACACTTGTTTGGAAGCTGCTTTTTATCCAATATGCGATAATATAAAATTATTAACCCGGAGAAATATTTAGCTTAGAACATTTTCAAGTTTATGACATTTTCACTCAGTTTCTCCCACTGTGTCTGATTCTGCTTCCCAACCATCTCATTTGGGTGTTAAAATAAGGTAAAGCAACATGAACGGGTGGTCCTCTGTGCCTTGTCATTAAAGATGAGTTTACTATTAGTCTCTGAAACCTCAGAGGGCACTGCTCACCCAAGCAGTCCCACATCCCAAGAAGGAGAAGTTTACATGAGGCTGGAGGAAAAAAAAAAGCGGTGCGGTGGAATAAATAAGCTGGCTATATTTCTGCAGCCAGCCACACCCAACAGAAAAGGATCACATAATTACACCCGGACAGGACTGTGGCGTAAAACCACCTTGAAGGGGAAGGGGGGTCACTGCTGCTGAATCTTACCACGGTGGAAGTACAGAGCTGGAGGAGTGGAGGAGGCTGGGAGCGGCGAAGATAAGCTGTGAGAGCGTTTCCTGACTTTTACGTGATGCAGTTGTTCAACAACAGGCTCCATGTATTGTTCTGCTCTAAACAAACCACTAAGCTAAGCATCCTGCCTGCTGCAGGACATAACAGGTCTAAATAAAGCTTTACTTATGCTTATATTGTGACAGTTTATCTATATGCCATATTTCTATAATACTGTTCAGGAGGGTGAACAGATGTTCCCTGCGATTACTGATAAGGACCTCGCTTAAAGCATTACTTACCTTTGTTCTAGTAGTGTAGTTCCTGGAAGTTCAACCTGGACTTTTTGTTAAAAACAAATTAACCAAATTAAGTCCTCACAGAGATAAAAGAGGAAATCAAAAACAAACTAACCCAACTACATTTGCAGCTTTATTTTTGTTTAGATATAAACCTGGACTATCAATTTAATTCAATTCAGATTATTTATTTTGTTATTTGTTTTTACAGTGTCCCGTTCTGGCGATGTGGCAATAAGAATACCTTGTCATGATGCCAAAAAAGAGCCCAACAGATTTTACTTTCACCAGTGGAGAGTACGGTTATCGCCATAGTGTTCAGGATTAATGCATATAAATAGCTTTATTATAAATCATGCAGGGAGTTTTACAGATTATATGGACACTGCAATGGAAGTAGAACAGGAAAGGAAAAACCAGGAAAAAGGAGAAAAGATGAAAGAAAGAGGAGATAAAAAGGAGATAATGATAAAACATCTTCAGTCTGCTTCATCACCTGCAAAGAGATGGAAACAGAACAGAACAACCAACAGATATAAGAGATACAATAAAGTGGCACCTTGATACTATCACCAAAGTAAGTAAGTAAACTTTATTTCTATAGCACTTTTCACAGACCAGGGTCACAAAGTGCTGCACAAATTTATAAAAAGTTTGTATAAATTAAAACAACTTACAGAAACAATAAACACGGTATTAAACTAAAACAAGTTTAAAAGATCATATGTTTCTTAAAAGTGTCTATACAAACAAGAGAACAAATAATACAAGGTAGTATAAGTAGTATTATTAAATCTGACATGTATACTGTGGTAGCTGAAGATAAGAATACAAAGGAAAAATGCTCAATAGCGGTTGTGAAGAGCCAAAGACACGCCCCCCCCAGAGCACCGAGGCAAGCGTCGGGGGACCCATAACCCCAGATGTCCAAAGAGATCCCCAGAGCAAAGGCATCTAGGAGGGGCCAGCCCAGGAAATCTGCCCCCCCACCAATGGAAGCGGAGAGATGGCACTAAAGAAATCCCCCAGGCCACCACAATGCCGAAGCCCCCTGGAGCCACGGGGACGAGTCCACAGGCTCCGCCGGCAGCCAGCCACCCCGAAGTGAAACCGGCCATGGGCCTCAGGGATCCGAGGCCATAGAGGCACCCTGCCCCCCAGCGGGAGCTCTGGCCAGGCCCCGCGAAGCAGCCGCCAGGAACAAGCCAGCACCCGCCTTGGCATCCACCCCCAAACACCGAGCACCACCAATGCACCAGCGGGCCAAAGGGCCAGCCAGTGCAGGGGGGCAGGACGGGGGGAATGGGCTCCGTACTTAGCGGTGATTTAAGATGTCTGACATTGATGCCCGCTCAATTCAGCTTATTTCTATATCACCCATTCACAACATGTCATCTCAGGTCACATTAATCCGGGCAAACACTGTACCATTGTTTTGCCCTTTAAGTGACGTTTATTTCAATAAAAAACATTTTCAGTGTCATCTTTTTCAGTCATTGAAGGACATGTACTTTAAAAGAAATGGAGTCATCAATGAAGATACCGAAACTTTTTCTATCCTCATCTGATCCTAAGAAACCACATTACACTCTAAAAAGACAACCTTCAACTTAAATGAATTAAGTTCCTATTAGACAGAGGCGTCAAGTAACAAATAAATACTTCCTTGCCTAAGTAGAAATGTTGGCTATCTCTACTTTACTGCCAGAATTATTTTTTAGACAACTTTTTATTTTCTACTCCTCACATTTTTTATGCAATTATTTCTACTTACTACTTACATTTTAAAAACTTGTTAGTTTTGTTTAATTTAGGCTCATTTTCATTATGGCCTGATGGTATTTAAAAAAAAAAAATCATCAAAATAATTTGTTTCATCCAGACAATTAATTTCTTTGTGGTTGGACTCGGTGCTGCCCCAACTTGTTGCTCACCACAAACCAAAATAAATAGTTTTTTCAGATGATGCAAAGTTAAATGTGACTCTGTTACCATTAATTATAAAACTAAGAAAATGAAGTCTAAGGAAGTTATAATCCTGAATCGTAGAAACATTTCCCTTTAATAGTGTAGAGCAGTAAAGCTTTTTACTTGTTTTATTTTTACTTTTATACTCTAAGCAGTTTTAAAAATTGTACTTTTACACTTCCACTGGAGTAAAAAGCTGAAGCTGATTCTCCAATTTCTACAAAAGTGTTTAGAAACAGTAGGATTTATACTGGAGGAATAAACAAGAATACTTTTGACACCTTTGCTAGCAGCGCAGGGACCATTAACTGCTAACTATGATACAGGCTATACACACACATACTGGTTCTGCCGTCGTAGTGAGGACCATGTGTGGACTCCCTTTGACTTCCATTGATTTTCAGCCATTTTCAACCCTTTCTATGGCCTAACCCTAAACATTATCAATGCATACCTCACCCTACCCCATCCTAACTAGGGGTGAGTATTGGCATGAGTGTTGCGTTTCGATACATGTCGCGATACTTGGGTCACGATACGATATTATCACGATATTGCAGTATCACTATATATTGCCATATTTTCCCCAGCTATCAAAATCAAATGATGAGATAAAACAACAAGTGCTGCATATTTTCATCAGAAAATATTGATTAGGTATTATTATCCATGTTGTTTGGGGGTTTCTTCCACTGCGACTGCATCAAATACAGATTTGGTGCTGCACGCACAGTTAAAGGGCTCCACAGCACTTTCTGCCAGAGTGGTGGTGCAGAGGTAGCCCATTTTCCCATCAATGTTTTATGTAACCATTTTTTTTTTAATCGATACTAAGAAGTGAAAGATCGATATTATATTGGGCAGCCGAATATCACGATATATCGCCAAAACGATTATTTCCCACACCCCTAATCCTAACCCATTGACACCTTAGACCTAAACCTAACCATTAACAAAATAGCATTTAATATATACATATATATATATATATTAGGGATGCACGATATAATCGGCCCCCTATCGGTATCGGCCTTAAAACTGAATATCGGACATCGGCCACCCCACCGAT
>JAGKQL010004861.1:0-12778 GCA_018398635.1 Cyprinodon brontotheroides
GTCTACAGTGGGGTCATCTACGTGTTCGATCAGCCACTCCATGGCCTGGGTTACTGACATGCTGCACGGATATTAAGAAACGCTGGTTAAAAAAAACAAAAGCTTTTTTTTTATTTAGAGATGAATGGATGAAAGCATCGCTTGGAAAACAGACTTACTGGCAGAGTCTAAGTGCTTTGATGGCTCTGCTTTCAGGGAAACCCATCTCAGTGAGTTGATGGAGGGCTGTTTCATCCACTCTATCCTCCTCATCTTCATCTAACATTGCTTTGATACAACAAGCAAAAAATTACAGAAAGGCTGAATTGCTCAGAACAATTATAAATGTTCTGAAGCAACATGTATCATTACAATACTAGGAAAGTATTAAGTAAGTTAATACAAAGAAGCCTTACTTAATATGCGGTTAAAATTGACCACTTATAAAAACCTATCCATTGAAAAAGTATTTTATTTTCTTTAAGTTTCATATTTTATCCGATTACAGCTCTAAACTTTGGTGTGTTTTATTGACAAAATGTTTGAAAACAATCTTTAAAGCATTGCTTGTATAAGAAACCCTTCATTATTATGAACTTCTAAGTTAAATACAGTGGAAGCAACTTCAGAAAACACTTAAAATAGAAAATAGAGTTTCCCTGCACGTAGAAGAGCTTCAGTTTAAATACAGCTGTTCTGTTTTCAAGCTGGGGATGTAATATTTGCAATATTTAATCACTATCTAAAACTGGAAGTATGGAATATCTGCAAAGCTATGCAGGCTCTTAACATGGGATGCACTATTTTATCAGCATGTTATTGATATGGGGAGCTATTAGTATTAAAACTAAACATCAGACATCAGCTATTCAACCAGTGTAATACAACTATTTTTGTGACAGATAAATGAGGAATATGTCTGCAGCACCTACAGTTCATGAGCATCCAACTTACCGTATTTTTCACGACGATATAAAAGGCGCACTTAAGCGTCTTTTTTCCCTCAAAATATCGCGTGCGCCCTTTGGTGCGATGCGCCTTATGTGATGTTGTAACTGCGACTTTAGAGACCACCACCTCATTGAGGAGATGATGAAAGAGTGGCTGAGGGAGGTGAATGTAAGGAGACCAGGTGTTTTTTTTCCACCCCTCACCATCGCTGATAATATGTAACTCCATGCGTGCCCATCTCACAGCTGATGTGAAAAACATGGGGAAACAAATTAACCCTGTGCTAAGCTGTTCAACCGCTTCGACATCGGTGTGAACCCGGACCCAGCAGGTGCAGCAGAAGCAGCGAGTTTACATGCAAAGTCAATGGTTGATGCGCGCGTATAGGTGCAACAAAAGGTCCGCAGCGGCGTTTGAGCTGCAGCCACGCCAGCGCTCGGGAAGCGTTTAAAGGCTTAAGCGGCTCCGAGGTGTTAGCGTTAGCGGATTGCGTCAAATGCTTAAACTTTAAGCATTTGACGCGACTTATACGCCGCTGACTGGGCGACGCGCCGCATCAACCAATCAGGAAGCTGATCTGGGAGCTGACAGCGAGAGACAGCCAGCAGCTCTGATGACACGTGCGCCAAATGAAAAAGGCTGGATTGATGAGGAGATGATGAAGGCAGGTGTATGTGAGGAGACCAGGTGGTTTTTTTCCACGCATCACCATCGCTGCGTGCCCATCTCACAGCCGATGTGAAAAAAGGTGAATCAAATGGATACTGTGCTCGCCGTTATCCCGGGGGTCTGACAAAGGAACTTTAACCGCTCGACATCGGTGTGAACCAGCCCGTTCAAAGTAAGGCTGCGGCGGCGTGGGGCGATGGATGACAGGCGGAGACCACAGTTTCAGGATAAGTGGAAGGCAGCGCCGGGCAGTTATTCTGCCACCATTTGCGTATGGATTGTAGATGCTTGGACTAACGTCTGCTGGTTCTGTTGTTCAAGCTTTTGCAAAAGCCGGCATTATTTCTGAGGATTAAGCCCACGGAAAGTGACTGACAGCGAAGAAGGGGAAATTGGCATGTCTGATTTGAAGCGCAGCTGTTTAATTCAGAAACAGAGGATGATGGGTTTGATTAACACTTTTGTAATAAATACATTAATAAAGCACAATCATACTCAGTTTTGCTCGCTCTATTTTTTCTACCAGAAAACTTAATTACCAGCAGCCTCTGACTGGCGAGGTCTCCTCCCAAATCACTTTTGCGGTGGCTTGGCAGGTGTTTTTCATCTAAATAATCTAAATCTTTCAGCCATATTTGCTGTGATCGAGGTAAGGGAATAAAGTAGTTTTAATATGTTTTTAGTGAGAAAGTCCACCTGAAAACTTAATAATTGCAGTCAGTTCATCCAGATTATATAAATTTTTCTGAGGGGCTCAGACCCCACATACCAGCGGTGCACCGACAAGCAGAAATCCTTTCATCAGCAGCCTCTAGGCGGGTAGCCTCCGGGTTCACCGCGGCTGCTGGCAGGTGTTTTCATCTAAATAATTTAAACTGCAGGCACCAGGATACCGGCAATAAAAGCGAACATATTCCGTCGGCAGGTTTTAGGATTTTAAGTTAATTTAGGAGTAATCACAGCGCACTGTCATCTGCGATGTGTCTGTCTCATGGCCAGCTGCCAGGTTTGATTAATACTTTGTAATAAATACATGAATAAAGCACAGTCATTCTCAGTTTTGCCCCCGCTTTATTTTTAAATATGTAGTGGTATTTAAAGGTAGTAGAGGACATGTACCTGTATATAAAAAATACGCCCTATAGTCCGGTGCGCCTTATGTGTGTGTTAAATACAGAAATGGCACACATAACTGAGAGTGCGCCTTTTAGTACGGTGCGCCTTATGGTCGTGAAAATACGGTATGCATGAGTCTGCCACAGGAAGAAAGCAGAGATGTTGGTGTGTGGATGTTTTTAAAGCTTCAGAGACAGATAACTGAACTGTTATTTCAGATATCTGTCTCAGGCTGCAAAGGACAGGAGATCGAAAACTACATTGTCTGTTAGTAGGTCTAATGAAAGAAAAATTGGAAGTGTAAAAATCTGTTGGCGATGGCAACCTGTGGGGATGCTTCTCTTTAGTAGGAACTGATAGGCCAGGTAGATGATGGACGTCAAAGAGGTTTACATCAGATAATTTTACCAGGAAGTTCAGACATGAAGCCAACTATTCTTAAAAAGATAAAGATCTTTGTATAAGAAAAGAGCAAAATTTCCTTCTAGATAAGCAAATCTGGAGAATGTGAAGCTGTAGTGAAAGTGAAATGTAATTTAATCAAGAATTAACTCCAAGGAGCTCCAACAGAAGTGGATGTCACACTATTCTGATTGTTTGTTAAAGACGCAGGACCCTTTTTTCCTTCTACTCCACAATGTTAACTACTTTCTGTCACAGGTAGTAAGAACACAACATAAGACAAATTTTACAGAGTAATTATTCTTTTTTTTTTTCAGTGTCATTAAAGTCATTTAATTTCTGGCTTCATGCACAAAAATGTGCCTTTGTATTCAAACATTAAATATAGATCTTAGTAAAGATTTGTGTTTGTAAATGGCACTGAAGTGGAGACATCTAACGGGATGGTTAAAAATGTATTCATCATTGGACATGGGATAATGTTTTCATTTAATTTCCAACAAGTCACAGAAATGTATTATTTGATGGTATTCCATCTTACCGTTGGCCTTTTTGAAGAGTTCAACAGCATCAGGATTCAAGGCAAGAAGCTTCTGGGCAACTTCAATAAGAGAAACCAGGATTTTTCTAAGCTCTGTTTGAAACTGGAACACAGAGATCAGAACACACAAAATTTCTCAGCTATCAATTTTTTAAAAAAAATACTCATACAGTGTAACTTTTCCAGTGTCCTTACGTCTCTGATGTTGTGCTGCGTAACAGTGCGCTCTGTGTGCCTCGTGGACAGGCTGGCAGTGGCTTTCAGGATAGCATCTTTATCTGGAGCTTTGGTATCTTGTTTCTTCTGTTACAAACAGAAGAAACAGAAATGTAAATAAAAGGGAAAAAAAGTTTTTTTTCATAAACTATGATCAGGCTTACTTTTTCCTCTGAACTAACATCTGCCATCTTGGGAGGGGTTGGCGGCGGTCTTTTCTTTATAAGCAGCAAAACTTCTACCAAAATAAAGATCAAGAAAAACTCTAGATTTTAACAATCAAATACAGAAATTCTAGCAACACATTTGTTGAAAAAACAAAACAAAAAAAACACTGCATACCTTTGTCTTTAAGGTTTTCATCAGCAATGGTTTTGGTGTCGATGAGGACTCTCTCTGTAGCAGCATGTATGAGTTTATGATGGGTGAGAGTTTTAGGGTCTTCTAGACTTCCATGCACATGCTGCAAAAAGGAGGAAAATATGTCTCAGTTAAACACAGACACATCTGGAATAGAAGCTCCTTTGTATCAGGATAAGCTTCAACACCTTTCATGTTTAATAATTATGTAGTCCCAACTCTAATTCATCCATAACTTTTGATTTATTCTAGTGTTTTCATATATTTATGTATTAATCAGATATTTTGACAATATTTAAATATAGAACCTGCTAAAAAGTCTATCATAAGGAAGTGAACGATGAACCATCATCTACTAGTCTCTGATATCAGAGGAAAGTTTACCCAACTCCTCTCCTTTAGATGAGAAACACTTTACATGTTTCTTGTGTTTCTAAAAGTAGAATGGGAGGAAAATCTTTATCGGGCTCCTCTCTGTGGAACCAACTACCAGTTTTGATGTCTTTTCCTGTCTACTTTTAAGGCTAGGCTTTCCTTTTTGATAAACATGGTTGGCTCAGGTTGCATCCTGACCTCCTAGACCCATGCTGCTATGAGCTTAAGTGCTGGAGGACTATTTATGTGGTACACTCATTCTATCTCCTCTGCAGATCTGGGTTTGTCTCTGGTTGTGCTCTCTGCTCATGAGTGGCCCGGCCTCCCATCTATTTCAGTTTAGCTGCAGGCACGCCCTGGAAATATCAGCTGTATTTGTCTCTAACATATAGGAGCACAGCTCAGACTCGTCTGCCTAGCTGTGTGTTTCCTCTGCTGGGCCTTACACGGCGCTTTTTGTCCTACCTTCTTCTGTCTCCTTAGGAGCTGATGGCTTTCGGCGGGCCTTCCACTGACCTGGGTTGCTGGGGTTTCTTCCTGGCTAAAGGAGTTTTTCTCTCACCGTCCACACAAAACATGTGTGAGGGATAGCATCCAGAGTCAATGAGTCAATACAATCAACTGGTTTTCCTTAGATAGAAAACTTTGAATCAGTATTTGACTGTATGATCTGGTGAACTGTAAAAGTGCCTTGAGATGACACGTGTTGTGAATTGGCGCCATATAAATAAACTGAATTGAATTGTTAGTGTAGCTTGTTTCAAGTCAGCTCACTGTCACCTTTTGTTAAATCAAGAGTCAAACATGATTACACACGTAATTTCATAGCCATTGGAAAACCTGATTCCTGCTGACAGAGAGAATTCAAGACTCCCTTAAGCAAGCATAGAATAACAAGTTGGCTAAATCATCTTTAAAAAAAAGGCATCGATACAAAAATGATCTTAAGAAATTCAAAAACAGGTGAGAAACGCATGGTTTGACAACAGTCACTTTTGAAATGTTTATAACGCTATTTCTAAGGAGTGCTGGTGATTGAAAACAAGACAGAAGTTCATTTCACAAAACAAACAAAAAATCCTCACAATGATCGCCTAAATGTTTTTGAAAAAATTCTTTGGATTGATGAGACAAAAGTGGAGCTGTGTGAGGTTAAGAACAGCTAACCTCACACAGCTTCTCATAACAATGGTATAAGTTGAACCCTGGTGGTGGTAGTGTGATGGTTTGGGGTTTATTTGCAACTTCAGGACCTGGAAGTCTTACTGTAATTATTTGAGCCACTAATTCTAATCACTTAATTCTCCTTTTGTAAGACAGTTACTGCACCAACTTTTCATCACATGGAGATCCTTGTTTGTATTTGTTTTTTTTTTATGTCTTTTGCAGTGCATCTTAATTCTTGTGTTGTTCCTGCTGCTTTACACTGTCTTTAAATTGCCCTTTGGGATATAAAAAAAATAATTGAGTTTAAATGATCCAACAGAAAGTCTTCAAAGAAAATGTTTGGTAATCAGTTCATGACAGTGAGATAAGCTGCACTATGGTTTTGCAAAAGGTGGATAATCACACCAACCCTCCCCTGGAAAAAAATCTTGAAGTGGTCTAAACAGCCTAAGTAATTAAAACAATTCTGTAAAGATAGGGAAAAAGATCCAACAGAAACTTTAAGATGCTATATGAGGATTTCATTTGAAAGTAAATACAGTGAAATTGATGCTTCGATAAGTCATCTGTCAGAATCCAAAAAAGGCATATAGCTAGACATGTATGTTAGGACCTCAATGGTTAAAGCAGGAAAAAAAAAAAAAGATTAAAAATAACTAGAAAATTCCCAGAGCAAATTTTTGAGATACCTGCCACTAGGTGCATAATTGTTGGACTGGCATTGAAGGCTATATGGGGTCAGTTGATTTCAGCTCACATTAGGCAAGAGCGTGAAGCCTTCTGGAGACTTATGTCACAATACCTAGTGGTGACTAGCGTCCCCATACATCATGACAACTGGCCCAGTCATGCCTGGTGGTGGCGTGCTTGGCCACACCTGATTGTGACCCAAGTCGCCAAGTCTGGTGGCGACTTAGGTCCCCACACTGACTGGCTTCGCCATAGCTTTTGGTGATAAGTGTTGCCGGGTTAACCAAACGGCTAATGCAGGTACAGTCCAATTTTTTTTCAAGCATTTGTTTATCTTTAAACACACTCGGTCCGTATTATCAGCTTGATAGATGCTTTACTACAACAAAAAGGGTGGTTTTCATTTTAAAATCTTCAGTAGAGTGTTTCTAAAAGGATTTCTTAGGGTACGGTAATTAAAAAAGTTCAGGTTCAGTTTAGGTCATAATAAAGAGCCCTATGCTGCAATAATTTGCTCGGTGTAATATTAAGCCTTTATTTTGAAAGTCTAGTAGGGTTGTGTCTTTGCCATAAGGTCAGAGCCAGAGATCCATTTACTATTCTCGTGTCTTATTTTGAAAGCCTAGCAGGGTTGTGTGTTATGGGCAGAGTCAGACCCAACAGTAATTAGGAATCATTTTCTAATTCTTAAATTACTCTTTTTTTTTCATGTTATTAGATTAATAGATACCTTATCACAATGAAAATGGGAGGCTTTTATTTTACAATCCTACTGTACTGTGTTAACTTCCTTGATGTAAACTCCTACAGGTGTTAGAATAAGGTAGATCCTACCTTAGCTTTAGTACAGGATCAGCTGCAGAGCTGTTAGCCCATAGAGAACAGCTCAAACTGACTTAAACTCCACAACCATTTAAACAGAGAAAAGCACTATACATAAGCCGTGAATGGTATTCAAAAAGTTTTCACTGAAAGCGACACCTATCTCTTGTCTTCGACTGAGGTTACAGAACATCAAAAAAAATAGTTTGTCACACCTGCTTGTCTGGTTAGATTATATTGAGATCCATTTTAAGAGGATGTGACAGATTCTACAAAACCCCTCTAAAAAAATTTGTGCTGTGCATGAACCCTAAAAGGTTTTCAAAGAAATGACTTTTCTGTTAGTGATAGCCATCCCTCTTCCTCGATTAAGCCAAATTTTAAATCTGCATGTCTATCAAAACTTTTTGTAGGATGTTGGAAAAATAGTTAGTCACACCTGCGTTTCTGCTGCGTGCTTGCTGCAATTAATGTAGAAATTGGCTCAAATGCAGTGACTTTTGGGCGGTCTGGAAGGGTTTTTAACAAAAAGCAAATATCTGAATGCAGTTACAAAACCATTGTGTGAAATCAGAGGCTTCTGTTTACAAACCGAACAAAAATAATGGCTGCAGAGCAGGATTTGTGGCTAAGAGAGTGATGCAAAAATCTTTTTTTCTTATAAGAAATCCATTCCCCTCCACTCTGTAGTGCGATTTAATACAATCTAGAGCTGTGCTTTTCCCTAAAACTTTGTGGTGCTTGATGGCCTATTTTAGAAAAATCATACCAGTTATGAACATAACACCTTCAGTTTTTGAGAAGATGAAGGATTTATCTACAAGCAGAGCTTCACACTGTGTTTGTAGGTGAACGTATGACCACACAGTGAAGCCTCAAAAATTGTGAATTTTTTTGTTTTCTTTCTCACCCTCCCCATTCATTCCAATGGGATTGCCATGGTAACTCAAAATGCCAATAAAAATGATAGCCGAACGTATTGACACCCAGTGCAATAGCTATATATATAAATATCCATTTTTATTAATACCCATGTGAATACTACGGAAGAGGATTAGGGCCACTGAAAAAACGTAATAAGTTAAATGATAAGAATTGATAATGCATTCTATCTGAATTCTGACAGCTTTATGTTAGCATAAAGCTGTAGCCATGTCTTTTTTACAGACTAAACTAGCTCTCGTTTTAATCACCTTCTGCTCTTCCATTAGTGAAATAGCATCACTGGGGACCCCTCGGGCACATAAAAAGTTGCCTAATTCTCGTCATTTTCCACCAATGTGTTACTGACCCTCTCAAACAACTCACATCTTTGTCAAGTGAAGCTGAGTGCTCCCACATCTCCTCCTTCATGGTGCCCATCTACACATTAAGATCCAAAATTCTGATATTAAAGTCAGAATTCTGAGAAAAAAGTCAGAATTATGAAATTAAAGTCAGAAGTCTGAAATTAAAGTCAGAAGTCTGAAATTAAAGTCAGAATTCTGACTTTTTGACCATATTAAACAGAAATAAGATTTAAAAATCTGTTAACTTCTTTTTTCAGTGGCCCTAATCATCTTCCGTAAAATACCCTATGCAATTACCCTGTATAATAATCCTGCTATGAAAAAGAAAAAAAGCTGTCAAATGTGGACCCACTGTATAACCTGTATATATCCCATATACATTTTTCCTCCTTTGGCACATTCTTCCTCTCTTTTTAAATATTTGAGCTGATGTAATTACTAAATGTATCTACTGGGACATCACTAAAGTCAATCAATCAATAAATCATACATAAAGAGTCAGATTTGTTGACATAATAATAATGGATGCCTCCATGCAATATATGGGAGCATGTAATGGACATGCATTGATATGGCAGGCACCTATTAAAAACTTTTTAGCAATTTTAGTAACTCAATGGAATCGTTTCTGCATAGTCATTTGATTTTAGCAACTACAAGACGGCATTTAAAAATTTCCCACTATCATTAAGTAAAGACAGAGGTGTTTAGGTTGAGCATTACATCAAGGTGGTTGAACACCATATGAGGAGAGCAGGGGTGAGCTGTATAATAATAGAAAGGCAGCATGCCTATCTGACTGGGGACAGAAAAAAAAGGCCACTCAGTCAGAGAGGGGCAGCCAACCTACTAAATTATAAATAGCAGTCTACCCAGTTACTATAAATACAAAAGCACTGACAGTGACAGTTTAAACAGAGGGCATGGCAGACAGATAACACCTCACACAGAGGAGTGACAGCACAAAAAGACATATCGATGAAGGCATAAACAACCCCCCACCCCTTAAAAAAACCTACATGTTTCAAGCACCTCTCCTTCAGTTTCTCAACAGTGGTGTCTTCCGTGACCTCCTCCAGCCACTCCGTGCCGTCCATCGTGCAGATGTGTATTTTCAACACTTTACCGGCAAATATCTTCTCCTCCTGCACGAACATGGCTGCGCTAACAGCACAGAGAAGCAGTCCGGGAGACGGTGGCAGCGGCCAGCGGTTGTCTGCTCTTCTCGGAGAGCTAGCCTGCTAGCGTTAGCACCCACAGCTACTCGCCTGGAAATCCGACGACAACCCAGGAAAGAAAGGAAGGGGGCACCGTTCAACTCAAACCCATTTTCGGGGGTCACAACCCGGATGTCGGTTGGACTGAAGCCCAGTAATGTGTCGTTGGCCCACCAAGTTGTTGCTTTTTGCCGTTTAGTACATTAACGGTTGGCGGCGAATATCCTATTTTCACTGTAATATAGTGCACTGTGAACTGCAACTGTACTCTCAGCAAGGCATTATGGGAAATGTAGTTCTTTATGCTGTCCCATGTAAAAGAAGCAGTGACTTCGGACAAACTAGCAAACTAAACCAGCAGTTCAATTGTTAAAAGAAATAGTTGTTAATGTAGTTTTAATTTTCTCATATTATTTTAAACCTCAAGCTGTTGCACTACCGCTAGTGCTAATAAGGAAAATTATAATATAAAAGCATTGTCTTATTCCTGCTGCTTTTGAACAAAGACATCTATCTATCTATCTATCTATCTATCTATCCTATCTATCTATCTATCTATCTGTATCTATCTATCTATCTATTCATTCATCTATCTATCTATCTATCTATCTATCTATCTATTCATCCATCCATCCATCCATCCATCCATACATACATACATACATACATACATACATACATACAGTACATACACATACCCAGGTTCGGAGCTAGAGGGGGGGCCAGAGGTGGCCTTGGCCACCTTTAGCCAATCATGGCTACCATTTTTTTCCCACTCTAATACAGACAGTGGCAGCAGTAATACTCTCAAGTCGAATATTCAAAACATATACAATTTTAATATATATTAACAAAAATACTTGACAACAAAAACATTCTGGTTGATTATGCATGTCACTACCCGATCCTACCTGGAAGCACGATCCGTTGTGCACATGCGCGAATAGATATACATCCGGGTTTCCATAAATAATGTAATTATGGTACTAAAACTACTTATTTCTATCCTAATACACATCTGTAAAAAATGTTTTATGACTTTTGTGAGACATGTGAGCATTTTACATTTTCTTCACTGATATTGTCATCAGACATGGTCAGAGCAGTCTGGCAAAATTTGATTAAACCATGTTTATCTATATTTTAGTTGTTTCTTTCTTTAAATTACGCATTATATAGCATAAGTTTAAAGCGAAACGAAAACATAAAACTCAAAAAGACCAGATTTATGTTTAAGTCCAAAGCCGAAAAAGTTGGCGACTGCAAACAGCGTAGGATCCCATTTCCGGTGCAGATCGGGCAGAGACGAGTGATAAAAACAGAAAGGATTTTAAGGCATCTTTTTTGTCAGGAAATACATTATTAACCTTTAACACATTAAATTTTTAGTACGTTTTTTTGGGGGAGGGAAAACGTCATTAAGGTACTTTTTAACTAAATAAAATCGAGGACGACCTGGATGTATATCTGGATACGCATGCCCAAATGAGCTGCTGCCGCGTGCACAGAATGGATCGTGCTTCCGGGATGGATCGGGTCGTGACACTGCACATTAAAATACTAACATTAAAGATGATACTGTAAGTACTGAATTCATGATCTTTTCATAACTAGATTTTGTGTCTAATGGGGTAAAAAGAAAATGATGTGTCTCGGCAAGTCATCTAGGAGTCTTCAGTGAAATCATAGATAAATAACTATTTTAATAAAACATATTAAATAATAATTTCATGTAGATATTAGTACTTGCTAATGTCAATTTTATGCAGAATGTTAAAAGTAGGTAAGTAATGACGATGGAAAAGATGTTTGCCCCAGAACTCAAACCTGAAAGGAGTTTATCCACTATACCTTTTATCTAGAAAGCACGGATGTTTAAATATATGCGCGTATTTGTTAGCAAATGCTGTAGGAAAATAGAGTTTGACTTTATTTAGAAAATATGGATGTTTTGCTAGTTAATTTTCCTGTTGGAAGAGTGTAGATTGACCCTGAGGTTCAGGAGCTGCCCCTCAGTCTACGTTGGTTATTGCCTGGCCACCCTAATAAACATTTTCTGGCTACGCCTCTGCCTGTACCTGTCCAAATATTCAAGGACTAGTTGAAGTAATTCAGGCATCTGATCAGGATGCCTTCTGGACTGGACTTCCATCTTTGAAAGTTATCTAACTTGACCCACTGAGAGCATACCCCGGGAAAGGTGGAGAGGCTTGGAAATGCCTTTGCATTCTTTAGAACAAGGTGGAGGCAGGTTGCCGGAAAAAGGGTAATTTGGGTTTCCACCTGGAGCTTTTACCACTGTGACCTGATCCAGGACGACAACGGATGGATGCTCTGTCGAAGGATTCAAAGTTTTGGTAGAGAAATTTAATAAACAGACACCATCATCTAGACCAGGCATCCCCAAACTCGGTCCTCAAGGCCCCTTGTCCTGCAGGTTTTAGAGGTTTCCTTGCTCCAGCACAGCTGATTTTAATTGAAAGCTGATTAACAGGCTTTTGGTCTACTGCAATCATTATAACCAGCTGTGCTGAAGCAGAGAAACCTCTAAAATCTGCAGGACAGGGGGCCTTGAGGAACGAGTTTGGGGATGCCAGATCTAGACCAAGGGATCCACCGGACAGGTCAGAGATAAAGCTGCATAAAGGTTTAGTGTTAGGTCATAAAACAATATCCTAACCCCTTTAACAAAGTCCTGTCTCATTAATCATCTAGCAATGGAAAGACTGAAACAACTGCAAAACAAGACACAGGAGTCAACCTTAAGTGACAACCTGAACAAGGGAAGCAAAAAAGGCCACTTTACAGATCTGGCCTCCAAGAAACACGGTGGTGGCTACATCATGCTGTGTTTTTTGTTCTTCAACACAGGCTAATCAGAGTTCATGGGAAGAGAAATGGAAATGAATAAAGGGCAGTCCTGTAACCAACCTGAGGTTCAAACAGACTTTAGACTGCATAGATGTTCACTAATGCTACTGTAC
>JAGKQL010004862.1:0-12778 GCA_018398635.1 Cyprinodon brontotheroides
AAGGAATGGTAAAGCACTACACTGGATGCCTTTTGGATCCTTTTAATGCAGGAGATTTGTTACAATTCTACTTATTTTTCAATTATCAGCATCCACGCCCCTATTCCTAATTAAAGCATTGTGCTTTTGAACAGCCAAAAGCTAACTTACCACAATGACTTGAGGTTTTGGAGATTCTGTGTAGATAGCTGTTTGGAAATAACTAATTTTGAGTCTATTAAATAATGCATGTTGTGAATTATGTTGTCAGATCCTGTATGGAAAAGGCCGCTCTGTGGAAGTAGATGGCAGACAGACTCAGAAGCTTATAACTGGCTTGGATCCGGACACCCAGTACTCTTTTCTGCTGACGAACCGGGCCAACAGTGCTGGTGGCCTGCAGCACCACGTCACTGCCACAACTGCACCAGACATCTTGAAAAGCAAACCCCTTATTGTGGGAAAGACCAATGCAGATGGAATGGTGACCGTGCAGCTGCCAACTGTGCAGACGACAGCAAAAGTCAGGTAGTGATGAGTCATGGAATGCAAAAGAACAAAAAAAGAAAAACTTTAGTGGTTTTGGAATTGTTAGAATTTTTTTCTTGTCAGGTAAATTTTATAATGTTCTATATGTTCTGTGATATGATTCTTCTCATTCCTGTTGTTTTTGTTTGGTCTTTTGCCCCATAAGGAAAGATTTCAAACATTTGGCAGCGAAGCATGTCTGAAAACGGCCACAAATTAGAGCTCAGGGCTGATGCTTTTGTCTGTGTTTTGTAACCATAAAAACAAATATAGATAGCAAATGAAAGCCTATCCAAAGCAGTGAATGACTCACTTGGCTGCTAGCAGTTTCCCTCTTTGCAATGGTCATGTAGTCGGTCTCTTGAAAAGTGTTTTGACTTTACTCCCTTGATATCTCACTGCTATTATTTGGAAAAAAGAAAATTACAATCAAGTAGAAAATGGATCATTCAGCCAGCATTATATAATGAAATAAATGCACCAGTCATAGAGTTTTTTACCCATTTCAATTTATTTAAAAAATATACATATTTGTCACTTATTTTTTATAGCAAACGTTAATAGTTAGAGACCACCACCATTTTAAAATCCAACATTCTTTATGATAGACCTCTATAAGTGGATGAAACAGCAACTTTGCTGTGATAAACTCAGCTTTCTGCCATCTGGTCCTCCTCAATGTGGTAGTTAATTGTAAAATTCTAAAAAGCTTCTTATGTCTCTGTACCTTATGTGAATTTACTGCTTAACGCCTCACTGATGCTGTATTTAGCCAACTGTGAGTCTTTTTCCAACCATAACCTTCTGGCTTTGGCGCAATTGCAGATATAAAAAAAGAAGACTGAGAGGTTTTTATTACTTGCAGGATAATCCCTGATTGGGTTCGGTCAGGTTTAATATCTGACCCACTTTCGGATGTCTTGGTGTCTCTATCAATTTCAATTTGTTTACTCCTATTTTTAAAGTAAGTTGTCTGTGTATTTTATGTGTTGCTGAAGTTGGGTAAGGGAGGCTGAGTGCATACTTTAATTGTCACTTTAATGGTTGCAAATCAATGAAATTCTGGTGTGTTTCAGGGGTTACTATGTGGTGGTGGTGCCGTTGAAGAAACAGAGAGGAGGAAAGTTTCTAAATCCCTGGGAAGATCCTGATCAGATGAATCTGGATGAGGTAAGGCTACCAACACATAAGAGGAGACGAGTTCAATGTTTATTATGATGCATATCTTTTTTTTAAGAAACAGGAAGAAGCTGTTTAGTGACAGCAGTGATGATTATAAGATAAAAGGGACATCTGTACAACATGGAGGCTTAGTGTAAAGTGAATGCCTGCACAGCCGAGTGAAAGTAGAAAAGGTTATCCGTACCTCGTTCAATCCAAACAATGACTTCACATACCATTTCCCATCTAATTCCCCTTCTGGATACTTCTAAAGACCTTATCACCTCATTATACTATTCTGAAAGCACATTCATGTGTGTTAGATTAGTTCTAAAGCCTCTTTATGCTGCACTGCCCAATGTACTAGCGGATTAATGTGACAGCACCTCAGTTGATGAAGACAAATATGCCTGGGGAATAACACTTTCAGCAGCCTATTGTTTCTTCACTGATGGTTTTTTTAATGTTGGCTAAATTATCAGAACTTCCTTTCTTTACAGAGCTGTTGTTAAGGATAAAAAAAAAACTATGCCAGCTGCACTTTTGGAGACTGTAATTACTGGGCCTTTTGAAAGTATTCATACTCCATGAACTCTTCCACCTTTTTGTTCATGTGGCCACAAAAATGTGTGTGTTTGTTTGGGATATTAGCTGAATGAACAGGTACAATGGTTTAAAGTGCAATAAAGAGGATACATGCTTTAAATGTAGTTTTAAAAAAATCATAAAATACATTTATGTGTTTGATTATATCTCAGTATAGGTGCAGTCGTTCAGTGAAAAACTCAGAGAACATTAAAGGATTTCTTGAATAAACAGCATCAGGTTAAGGGAGAAAGTTCTCTGAAAAGCAGGGAGAATTGAGTTCAACAGAGCTGCAAACCTACCATGTCAGGGGCCTGCATCCTTTCTACTGCCATTTTACTCCGAGGCCGGCCAAGTAAAAGTTGTTCAAAGCCGCAAATTTTACATGACTTTTGGATAAAATACATTTTTTATTTTTTTAAATATCCACTTTACTAAATCTGTTCCCATTTTAAACAGCAGTTGATTTGGATTTTGATTTTTGATATTAAAACAGGACATGACATTTTCATAAAGAAGAAGCATTGATTTTATTAAAAAAATAAACGGGTTGAAAGCTAATGACAAGAAATAAAGATCTCAAAACATATTCCTGGTTCTTTAATGTGATTCTCTAGTAAGAATTAAACAACTTAGGTGTTCTTTTCTTGTAAGAATGCTATTTGTTAGTATACTATATTCAAAACCATTATTTGACTCGTTATCATATTAAGAGCTATTGTAGAGAGTCCAAAGAGCCTTGAGTTGCAGACCCCTCTATCAAGACAAAAAATATAAAATAAATAAAAAGGCAAGGAGATTTATCAGGAAGCAATATGGGAAACTCATACTAATTCTAACAGAGCTGCTAAGATTTATATCAAAACCACCAGCTGATGATGTTATTTGCAGCAAAATGTCAATTACAGTATTGACTAAGGAAGCTGAATAGGAATACACCCCCAAATGTTCTGCCATTTTTTTTTAGAAAAGACTTGAGGGACTATTGATTATCTTCCATCATCTTTAGAATAAAGGGAAAAATTGTGTTTTCCCAATGATGGCGTTGATGTTTTAGCGAGAAAATTATTCACCAGTTTAAAAAGAGATCAAATTATTTTTTTTTCAATCACGTCAGCAGAGTAATAAAACCTGAGTTTTTTTTTTTTTTTGGGTCACAGCTTATAAGAAAAGCTGATATGTGTGTGTTTTTTGAGGACAGGCATTAGAACAGTTATTTGAATTATTTACTTTTTACCGACCCAATGTTATATGTGTTTTATTGGTTTATTTATTTGTCTGATGATGGATGTATGTAGTTTTAATAATATCTGAATCAATTGAAACTGATAACATATTGATAATTGCAATGAAGAACATATACAGAGTTAAAAAGAAATATGAAAAAGCTTAATCTGAATACTTTAGTAAGTAACTGAAAAGACAATTACACCCATATAATGCATGCAATTCTTGAACAGCTCTTTTCAATCCAAGCTGTTTGGTATTTTTAACATCTTCTTTATTCTCCACCACTTTCCTTTTCTTCTTTCTCTGATTATTTTGCTCGTATCATCTTTCTGCTCTCTCCTCCATTTCAGCTCCTCAGAGAGATCAACGGGAGTGTCAGCCGGGTCCTTGAATCCGCAGACAGGCCAGCTAATCAAAGCCGGTATATAACAGCTCACTTTAAGACCCTCCCCTTAGGAGTTCACTTTTAGGTGACAGTCGAACCCACTGGCGACTCCTCTCGCAACCGATCCTCTGGAAGGGTGGACAGGAGTATGTCTTCTTTGTCCTTTCCCTCCTAGACCTCTCAGAAAATGGAGTCTTCAAGTCTCCCTCTCAAGCAGCAGTCATTTTAGAAAAAAATGTGCCGGCCATGCCTAAACTTACAAATCTCTGCAGACGATGTTCTCAACCAGTCCCTATTCTGATCCGGTGGCGGCATGGACGTCCCCCAGCCCGATGGTTGACGGGGAGGAGGGTCTGCTTTGTGGGTTGTAGGCCGTCCTTGCTGTCATCTTTATTGTCTGCATTGTCATCGCCATTCTCCTGTTTAAAAGGTAAAATTTGTGAGAAGAAAAAAAACATGATGTATATTCATAATCGTCATCTTAAAAGAATAAAAGAAAAATAATCTAAACTAGTTTATCTCATATAGGTTTTCATTCCAAGATTGTGTATTTGTTTTGTCCCTATTATCTGCAAAATTACATCACAGCATTTGCTTACATAACAGATAGTGCAAGATAACATCATGAGCCTTTAGTGTTAATGATGATAATCATCACTCCTCTAGCTAGAGGTTTGTTAATGCACATAAACAATTGCTTTGACCAGATGTGGCATTACAGAATTATTGACCTTGATGGCAACAATCTGTTGATGTAAACCCTGGAGGGTTCCTCTTGGATATTTCTGACTTTTAATGTCTCATTTTGGTGTTAAGTTGCACTTGAAGCCATGTTTCCCTAGTATTTTTATTAGATGTTTACAGCTTCAGAGTGGGTTTTGTGCGAAGGGTATCCAGTGTATACAATGAAGTTTTCTTTTAAAAGTGCTATGCCATCTTTGTCTCCATAGGAAGTTATATTTGCATAATAAGTAACACTGCAGCTAGAAACTGATTAGTGTGTTAAAAAAGAAAATGATGAGTTCAGCATTGCTACTTTCTAATGCTCTTTTGATCGGACACTAATGATATTCCTTCTTGTCTGTCCTTTTATCTCTGCACCCACAACGCCCCCAACCTCTCTTTTGAATCCAGCAAACCTGACAGGTAAACAAGTGCTACTTATTTCCATTTCCAATAGCCTACAGGGGCATTCCCCTTTAAAAGAAAACTCTACAAGAAATGCCACAAATATTAAACTCAAGTAGTGTCAGGCTATACTGATGTTATTTTACTCATTGAAATAATAATTTTGTTTAGAATAGCAATTTAGTCAGTGCATTGTAAAAGGTATAGCAGAAAACACTGTAAACCACTGTTTTCACTGAAGCTCTGTTGGGGAGAAACACAGGTTAGCGATCATGATAATCTGGCGGAGGATGACTTCCATGTGAGTCATTGACCTGGTTCAGCAGTATAGTCCATCCTAGAAGCGAGGTAGGATCCAGCGGGAGGGCTTCCTAGAAAGACAAGCAGGAGTCCAAGCCACAACAGGGCAACAGATCAGAACAGGAAGGCTCAGGGTTAAGAAGTCTGTGAATCGGTCAGGGGATTACTGAACAGAACAAGTCCAGAGACATCAGGCAGAGCGGCTTAGACAGAAACATGCAGGTCTCAGTGGCTGAGAGGAGGGCAGGTCAGGTTAGGATCACAGAAACATTAAAATGCGCTAAAAGCGGCTCTCTCCACTGAGATCGGGCAGAAACAGGCAGCTGAGAGGATGAGGAGGCAGACCAGGTTGGGATCAGGAAATCCAGAAGCAGCTATAGTGCAGCTGAAAACTGCTATCTCACTAAGATCAGAAAGGAACCGGCGCACTCAATGGATGGTTCAGGTCAGAATCGGGAAATTCGGAGACACTATGGTGCGCTAAAGGCCTCTCTCCACTGGCTAATAGCAGAGCAGATAATCTAGCCCTGATATTAGCTGGATGGAAGTTATGTTATCTACCAAATAGAACAGAAGCATTTGGATCAAATGAGCCATAATAATCAACCGGCAGAAAGTTAGGCAGGTGAATGGAATAAGCAATTAAGCTACACCCATCACGCCAAGATCATGACAATACCTCATCCAATGTGTTGTAAACTGTCTTTAAATAAATTTTGATAACATAAAAGACTCATATATGTTGTCTTAGTGCAAGTAAAATAAAATGAAATACTTGAAATGATTTTCAGAGTGAATTTGTAGATGTAAACTCTTGAATCACTTACTGTCGCGCCGATGTTAATATTCCTCTTTAACAGCTCAAACCAACCGATCAAAAAAAAAAAAAAAAAAAATTGGTAATGAGCTCATGTCAAAAAATTACCACTTTGCAACTGTGGGAAGATGCTAACTTTAGTGTCATTAGTGGCTAACAGTTACAGGAAATATGTTCGTTACCTGTTACAGTGTTTTTCTAATATTGTAATACTGCATGTCCACAATGTTGACAGGTAGTAGGCAACTGTTTTTAGCTTTTCTTTTCTAATCCAAAAATTTTTAGTCGGCAGATGAGAGGGTTTGAGAAAATCCTTCTTATATATTTTAAACTGACCTGAAAAGAAAACAGGAAGGGCTGCCCATGGAAAAAGCCCTTTCTACTGCAGTGAAACAGAGTTTTGCATATTAAAAACTAATTCTGGCAATTTGCAGGAAATAAAGCCTCTGGGAAAAGAGAAACCCTCAAGGAATTAGAGATTTAATTTGTTCAATGTGATAGCCCCATTTGGAGCCCAGCGATGGTCTGTCTGTGTGTCTATCTGGCCACTCATTGGCTATTTGGCTTTGGGGTCTTATTTCTGGCCTTGTGATGGAGCCGCAGCATAGCTGGAAACATCATGCAACATTAGTTAGTCAATATTTCAATTACGGTCATAAAATTTTATGTCTTCATGAAATTATAGCTGAAGGTTTTAGGATTATGTTTACTGCCTCTAAATCTTCATATAAAACCTGTTCAAACAACCCTGGTCAGTTCTGCAGGAGTTATAAACTGAAATGAGAAATCCCAAGCTAACAATATTCCTGTGCAGTGTATTGAGACCCTGGGAAAAAAATTCATTAAGGCATTGGTGCACAGATCCATATTTTTCTCAAAACTTAATTTAAAACCAGATGTTTTAGCCACATGATATTCAGTCACATTTTGTTTGCTTTTCTAGGAAAAGAGCCGAGGCTGAAGGAAGGAAGGGCAGTTTTCCCTGCAGCAAAGCCATGTCCTCCCACCATCCCACAGATCCTGTTGAGCTGCGGAGGATCAACTTCCAGACTCCAGGTAGGTGGGAGACAAATGTACTGCTGTTGGGAACTTTACATACTCTGATCATGGAGACTGTGTTCAAATGACTTCTTAATTTTAAGTTGGGTGCACAAGTTGGAATTTGCTGTGGATTTTCTCCATTCTGTACAGATTTAATACATACAAGCTCAATTCACCCCACTTATATAAATATACATCTGGTTTGCACAAAAAGCACACACTTTTGATAATGAACAAATTGATATAAAAAAAACTATGTTTGATAATCAACAAATTTATGTTTATTATTATGTGGTATAATTTTGGTTAAATGTTCGACCATTGTTCTTATCAGAAATGGTAGAACTCACATTTCCTTGCACAGCCAAGCTTTTAAGTATAAGCTTTGGAGTTTCTGAATTCTTTTTTAAAATATTTAATCAAAACAATTTTTAATTTAATAGGAATTTAAAAATGACACATTGTAGGAATAAAAAATATTTTTAGCAAAATAAATGCCTCACCTTTTTCCCTATAATACAGAAACATAGATGCTAGTTATATAAGTGTACAAATAAGTGCGAAATGGATAACCCTTATGCCCAATATTGAAGAGTGGTCTGCGCTATGTTATTCCACGCTACAATGCAAGAGGTATAATCACTAAATAGCTGTGGGTCTAGATACGGCCGAGGCAGCGAGGATGGGGGGGCAAGTTTGTGCGACAAGGGACACCACTGTCAAAACCTCAGCAAAATCTCATCGCCATAGCAACACACTAACCAGCCCTATCAGATCGGCTCACTTACAAGGTAAATACGAGGCATGGTGGTGGCATGTATTTTGAGGTGAATTTCATTTTTTTTTATTTGTCAAAAAAAAAAAATATATTAAATGGGAAGAGGAGAGGTAACAAAAACAGATGATGCTGAAACATAAGGATGTTTAATAGGATTGAAGCCGAGAAAGAAGAATTAAAAATGGAATAAATTGGCTTCCATAATAAAATATGAATAGTTAAATGACATACTGCATATGGATATTTTAGCCGATGTTAATAACATCTGTTGATAATCATTTTTCTTGGTTAGCATAAAATAAATCAAGGCCAGCAAAAATAGTTCCGGACTTGAGCACCCCTGATTTAAGTAAATCATACTTTCGTGATCAAATGTCTCTGTGAGACCATGGCATATAAGAGAATTAAACAATTCGAACCTGTGTATTTCATACATTCTACGCATTAGGATTTAAAACCGTCCAATGCGCAGCTTATTATTGCTTAATCCTTACATGTTTAACACAATTTGACAATATTTTAAGGTAGTCTAAGGTATTATCAACGAATTTGCATATAATCCAGAAATATTGAAATACAATTGCTAAAATATGCAAAGAATACCAATCTTTACTATTGATACCATCCCAGATTTGTTTCGTATCTGGATTCAGCATTTGAGTATCGATACTTTTAGGAGTAGCAATATTTTTAACAACTGCAGAACCTTCCTCATTGCTACAAAAGTACTTTTACCTTTGACCTTGTGTTTGATCATTACGATGATATGAGATTAAAGAGAAAATGTAGACTTTGGCAACCAGTGAAGTTGTTTGTTACAGTGCTGTATATTGTTATCCTAAAATAAGATAAATTGAAAGATGATTTGAAAAGCAGCCCCAAAAAATGTTGATGATGTGTAAAGTTCTCACCAGCACTGACCATGTGGACTAAACATGATATTTTGTTGGTATTTGATGTTGTGATGAGGTTAATTGTGATGTTTTTTCCCTTCTCAGCTTACCGTGTATCGGTGTACCGCGGTTATCGCCGCTTGTCAAGTCAGTTAGTCTCTCTGTCCCTCTCTCTCTCATTCCAATTAACCTTCCAACCCATACAGGATGAAGCAGCTCTAATTGACAACATTCATTGAATAACACCTGTTTAATGAATTTTTAACGGCCAGTTCTGTTTGCTGTTCTTATATCCTCACCAGCAGTGCTCATATGCTCCCAGTGCTCATTTTATTGCAGTAACATCAGTAACATTTTTATTTTCTCTCCAAATATCTGGAGAGAGAAAAACTCACCTAACAAAAGAATTAACCTCCATTTGCTTCTTGGGCTGAGTACTGAACATCATTACTTCAGGATCCACCGCTTTTAATTTTTTTCTTGTAAAAGAGTTTAGTTGTACAGTGTCTGTAACAAAAGAGCTTCTCTCTGTGCTCGGCAGGCATGGCAAGTCACCCGCCTGTCCCCATCTCTGAGCTGGCAGATCACATCGAGCGCCTCAAGGCAAATGACAATCTCAAGTTCTCTCAAGAGTATGAGGTAGGAATGCTGATTATCTCTAACTCGGGGAAACTCATCTGTTTTTTTTTGTTGAAGTCACTCATGTTTATCAGAAGCATGTCATTTTTCAATTTCAGTAACCTCGCCTTTTGATTAGCTGACTTGGAACGATACAAGATAAAGTCAACTTTCCTCCCTTTTACTGTTGTGTTGTTCTATACATGAGTATGAAATTTGAAATCTCAAACATAGTTTGCCTGAAGTCAAGATGGTTATCAAGCTCCCATTTCAATGCTCTGGTGTGGAAAGAGAAAAAACAAAATCAAGAAGCAGCTACAAAGAACTGAAAATGTTCTCTGAAATTTCTTGATTAGATTTCTCCAACTTTGGCAGAGTTAATTTGAAGCAGCGATGGCAAAATTGGACAGATCAGCAGAATAATTTCTAAACAAGCTGGCTGTGACACCAGTGAGAGTTTGCATTACAATGAGCTCCACACAGAGCTGTTAAAGCAGTAATAGTGTTTAGTTTTGCCACAAAAGAAATATTTTCTGTCCACCAAAGGGCCTCCGGGTGAAGAAGGAGGCAAAAGGCCCTAATTGGCTACCACAAGAAAGAGACAGATTGTGTGTGACAGATGTATAAAACGTAAGTAGAAAGAAATAACCCAACTAAGGGTGTTTAACAGAAGGAAAAGCGGAGACGGTGATGGAGAAGCTGTGTGTTTGACTGTGGTTGGCACTCACACTGCTCTGCTGGGCCTCACATTCTCTCTGCATGACTGTGTGCTTTGTTCGGTGCTGAACCCTCGGCGGACCGGCAAGAGGGACGGGTGGAAGAGCTGCCGAGGAACGGCAGGGAGGCCAGAAATGATTGCGGTGTGATAATCAGACACACTTGATGTTGGCACCGCGCGAAAAGCAGTCTTGAACTTGTGAATCCACATACATGCACTCAGCCAGCACCACTCCTGTCTATTTTTCCTCCGCAAAAACCATAATTATGTGTCGTAAAATATTCAAAATTGCTAAATTGCCTTGGCTCTCCACTCTTTGTGCCTCTCCATTGACAGACCCGTAATGACCTCATGTCTGCCTCTCCCAGCTAACAGCAACAGTTACACTGTAATTACCCTCCAGGAGCTTAATGGTCTGACAAAACCATCCTCTCTCTACCAGTGGGAATTTATTGTGCTTTTATCATCTTTCCCCGGTAGTGAGTGTCTCTGTTGAAAGTGGAAAGTCTCTCTCTTCAAAAAGGATATCATAAGTATCCATGTTCCTGCCTAGAGACGGTAATATTGAGCTCATCTTTAATTTGTAGCTAGATTCGACAGGGTTAGTACCTGGCTTCCACCTCAACACATCTTGACATTTTTTGCTGGTTGAAAATTGTTTTAAAATGTGCAATTTTAGTATTTTGGGGGCTGATCTGTGGTGCAGTCGGTTGCACTGCTGCCACCTGCAGCAACTAGGTTCTAGGTTCAATTCCTGGCCCGGGATCTTTCTGCATGGGTTTTGAATGTTCTCCCTGAGCATGCATGGGTTCTCTCTGGGTACGCTGGCTTCCTCCCACAAGTAAAAACATGACTGCTAGGTTAATTGGCTCTCTAAATTGTCCGTCTGTTTGTTTTGTCTTGTGTGTCTCTGTGTTGCCCTGCGATGGACTGGCGACCTGTCCGGGGTGTACCCCACCTCTTGCCAATTAGATAGCTGGAGATGAACACCAGCACCCCTCGTGACCCCACTTGGGATTAAGCGTGTTAAAAAAAGGGATGGATGGATGAAATGTGCAAATTGAAAAAACAGTGTGGTGAAATGTATCTGTCCCCCCCCTTCAAGAGTCTTTATTTAATGGTCCAGATCATCAAAAGTAATGTTAATTTCCAATAACCTTAGTATTGTAGCCATTGCAGGTTATTACCAGGGCTACCCCATGTCATGACCAAGCTACTTATGATGTTCTTAAAACAAAACAGTAAAGAATTTCAGCACAAAATATGATGGAAACTATGTTTGCAGTAAAGAAGACGCTGAAACAAACACTGTGAAACGGTTTATAACTTAATGAGGACAACGATAGGTGATGCTAGAAGTAAGTCGCACAGCACGTCTGGCTTCTCATTGTCCCTCATAAGCATCCTAGTGGTCCTACATAGAGATAAGGTCTCCCTAAGCACCAGTAATGTAATGGCGCCTTCACACCTAGTTCAGGGAAGTAATTAAACCAAGAGTTCAGCCTTAAACCTCTTGTTGTACACCGTGATGATGGAAAGCTGACTGATTGAGTTTGGCAGGAACCCTAATGCATTATAATGTCTCCAGACAACATTATAAATTACAGTCAAAGTTTAAAGCAGGTGGGAGTTGGCTAGAACGAGTCGAAGTTTGCTATGTAGGTAAACAAAGATTTGATAAATGTGTGTGAGAGAAGAAGACAGGTGGAACAGCAAGGTAAAGTAGATGAGTTTGAGTACTTGGGGTCAATTGTCTGTACTAAAGAGGTGAAGACAAGAGTGCAGACTGACTCGACTAAGTGGCAAATACTAATATTGAGGCAAAAGATGAGGTGGTTGTGAGGCTTTCGGTGATTTATGGTTTAAAATAATACTAATACAAAAAGCAAAGAGGGGTGGCAATGTTGAAATGTCCCAATAATAGGGACAAAAAGCGATAGATAGGATTCAAAGTTAATTAAACTGTCATTTAAAATGGCTAAAAACTTTGTAGAGGTGGGATAATTGATATATTTCACAAAGGAGGGTCTATAAGCTGCCAGGGTTAAAAAAAAAATACCAAGAAAAGATTAGGAAGATTCATGGAAATGATAAAGAAGGATTTGCTGATGGTTTGGTGTTGATGAAGAGAACTGTGTGAATAAAGTGAGATAAAGACAGAAGAACCGCTGGGAATCTTTGCCAGAAGGGATTAAAAAAAGGGATGAGTAAAGTACAGAGGTGTCAAAAGAATTTATGTTTATTACTCAAGTAAAAGTATATATCAGTATTTATCAGCATCAACTTAAGTTTTTACTCAAGTAAAAGTGTAAAAGTACAGTTTTCAAAACTACTTGCAGAAAAAAGAAACGCTTTACTGCACTAAGGCCTCCGTACATGGGTCGTGTGCGCTAAGCACTGCACCACCGAAGCACGCCCAGAAACATGCTTTTCCGCATTTCTGGATGACAACAGTGTCAAATTTCACTTTGCATCAAAACTATGTATTTTGTTATGTGGCGAACAACTGTGCAGTACCAAGTCCAACCCCAAAGAAATTAGTCTGTTTGAATCAAGTTATTTGGATGTCTTTTTTTTTTTTTTTTCAACCCAACAGGCCATAACGAAAATGAGCTTT
>JAGKQL010004863.1:0-13125 GCA_018398635.1 Cyprinodon brontotheroides
TATAGGTATATCAGTTTGCCTGCAGTGCTAAAAGATCATGCAGTAAAAATGACATTTAACTACATACTGCAGCACTGGACTCCCTACGAACCTATCCCAGGATCCTTGTGATAGAGGACTAACGCGCAACTTTTGAGTTGTCACGATGTGAGTCAACCCAGCTCAATTAAGCTGAATAGTCAACAAGTCAGATTTTTTGGTAATGGCCGCAATTGAGGGCAAGCTGATCATGTCTGTTATCTCCTGCAAGTTGATCACAGACTACCTGACAGACAAGAAACAGCACATGAAGCTTGGAAAACATGTATCTGATTTCAAGACAATTAGCTTTGGTTTCCCTCAAGACTGTTCTTACCCCTCTGCTCTTCTCCCTGTATACAAACGACTCCAGGTCAAGTCACCAGCCAATCAAGTTCCATCTTTTGGGGGTGGTGGATCAGGGGAGAGTCTACATACAGGTAGGGAATTGTTCATACGGTAAGGTCAGAACATTCTAGAGCTCAATTCTCTGCCCTTGTAACTCACCACCAGGAACAGGGGCAAGCTTCAGAGTATCATTTGGAGAGAGATTGGTAAGCTTTAATCTTTCTTCTGCATTCTAGAACCCAGAAGTTAAATTGAAGTTGACACTCCCACAACAGATATTATCAAAAGAATAATAAACCAAACACAAGCAGACTATCTACTAATTAGGTGACCTCTAAAGGCGATAATTTGCAACTGATCTTTTTAGAGGTAAACATTTATTTAAAAACCTAGGAACAAATTTATCATTTTGCTTTCACATCCCAATTATACGGTTCTTTGTGTTGGTATTTTCTAAAAAAAAAAAAACAAAAAAAAACTAACAAGCATTGATATTTGTGATTATATTGTTATCAAATGAGAACATTTTCAAGAGTTATGAATACTTATCTTTATATGCTGGTGTCAGTTATTACTTTCAAACAGTATACTGAGGTCAAAGCTGACAATCCAACAACCTCAGCTTATCTAGTCTGTGAGTTGCCATCTTGACTTCACTAAACACTGTCTTAACAAAATACAGATGTATTTGTTGTAAGAAGTTTTTGAAGGCTAAATATATTTGACACAATTCTTTATTTCAAACATTGCATATATCAACATGACATTTAAAATAAACAATTTTAATTGTCATATTACTTTGTTTATATAAATTTTAAACACCCAAAATAGAGATTTACATGATGATAATAAAAAATATATAGATTTTCTAAAGTCATGGTTGTGGAGCCATGTACATTCTCATACATATGGCTTACTTTTTCTTTCTTTCAATCATTTCTAAAACTATGTTAGGATATTTTTTTGCAAGTTTAAATTACAAATGAGCAAATCAGACTGTTGACTTCTAGCAGTTGGGCCCTGATTCTTTCTACTGTATTTTTCATCTTAGTCCAGGAAAGGTGATTTGGCAGAGCACTGTGTTTCACTCTGTAACTAATTAAGTAATTGCACGGAGCTCATAAAAAGGCCTGCAGACACACACAAACACACAGCTTTGCTTTCATGATATATGAGGATTTTTCACTGACTTACATTCATTTTATATGCCCTAACCCAGACCCTTGCCCTAACCATAACCATTACCAACATACCGGTATATCTAACTCTAACCCCAACCTAAGCAGAATTCTCACCTTAGCACTTGCAAACCTAACCACAACTTAAAGAAGAAAACCTTACTGTATGGGGACCAGTTGAATGTCCCAATATGTACTTGTAAGTCTCCACAATCTAGGATATTTTACAAAAGACTATGCCCACATTGTAAGTAAAACAAGATCACACACACACACCCAAACAATCATGTTTCTTTAGCCTTGTTCGTACTTCCCCATGACTTGCATTCATATCTAACCCGTTTCTACGGCGTAACCCTGACCCTTACCCTAAACCTAACCATTACAGATTAATGCATAGTCCTAAACTCAATTCACACCTTAGTCCTAAACCAAACAAGCCTAAAACAGCAGTTGCACGCAGGCATCGGTCCCACTAGGAGCAGTCAGTCCCCACAACATGCTCTTTTTCCAGAAAATTGGCCCCACAATGTATCAAATAGACACATACACACACACACACACACACACACACATAAGCCAGCTGCCAAATGTCTGTGCCTTGGCCTCTGGTGTCTAAATAATTGTTAATGCCACAGCAGCATCTTAAGGTTATATGTCTTCACAGCCATGATAGAGAAACAAAGGATATCAGGTGCAGGTCAGGGTCCTTATATTCTCTCTCTCACTTATGCACACAAACACACTTCTAAACAGTTTGTTCACAGAGTGTGTCACGTTGCCTAGAGGAGAGCAGCTGCCCTTTCATATGGACAAAGCCAGGGAGAGGAAATGATATAGATCTTATTAGAAAATTACAAACATCAGTTCATCAGTGTCAAAATCATATTGCAACTTAAGGATAATCCTACTACATACAAACATATCCTCATAATTTTTTTCTTCTAAATAGTAGGGGTGTGGGAAATAATCATTTTGGCGATATATGGGTGATATTTACGGCTGCCCCATACAATATAATATCGATCTTTCACTTCTTAGTATTGATTTAAAAAAAAATGGTTACATAAAACATTGATGGGAAAATGGGCTACCTCTCCACCACCACTCTGGCAGAAAGCACTGTGGAGCCCTTTAACTGTGGGTGCAGCACCAAATCTGTATTTGAGAGGCAGTCACAGTGGAAGAAACCCAAAACAACATGGATAATAATACCTAATCAATATTTTCTGATTAAAATATACAGCACTTGCTGTTTATCTCATCATTTGATTTTGATAGCTGGGGAAAATATGGCAATATATAGTGATACTGCAATATCAGTGATAATATCGTATCGTGACCCAAGTATCGCGACATGTATCGAATCGCAACACTCATGCCAATACTCACCTCTACTAAATAGTCTCTAGAAGATAACAAATCTTTAAGAAACATATATTTCTGCTAGCATGATGAAAGTTAAAATGAAATGTATGTAGTGTTATTCAGGATATTTTAAACTCTGACTTCCTCTCAAGCAGACTCTACAGTATACACTTGAAAACCTCCCTAACATTTATTTATTGTGTTTTAGTGCTTAGCATTGTTATAATTTAAACTATTGCACCATATATGCAGAAAAAAAAGTTTATGTGTATTTTAACTGGAAGATTTGTTTAAGAATTCCAGCATTAGACTGTGATAGGATGCCACACGTGCAACAAGGGAAATTGCCCATATCTGAGCAGCTGTATCCAATAATATATCCCATGTTTTAAGGTTATGCTTTGATATTTGCAAAACTTTGTTTTCCTGTGGGACTTTGTGAAAAAAAAGATATATCAGGCAAAATCCAGGAGAGCTTTCTAAAACCTCATGTCCAGTTTTTTTTTTGCTTTAAATATAAATAGGTTCAAGGTGTTATGTTCATCCGTTGCAACAATTATATACTAATGCGTTTTCGAACACCAAAAAAATGTCCACACAACATACTAATCAGGAAGAGAAAAGGTTCTTTTTGCAAATCTATTTGTGTACATCAGCCTCAGAACAACAAAAAGATGGACTTGCAGCCCTAAAGAAATGAGATTGTCATCTACAGTGAAGCCATTCATGTCCCATTTGAACTAAAGTTCTATTCAGTTAGTAGTCATTTCTTAAAAAAAAAAAAAAAGTTACGATTCCAGTCTACTAATGAACCCAAGGAAAAATATCTTATTTTTTGTAAATATGTCCTGTGGTCTCCAGAAACAAAACATTTGAAAATGATGTGCATAAAAAAACAGTAAATACCTAAAATAAATGCATTATAAGTGCATCAACCCTGCTTTCCATTACTCTGCTAGCTAGACCTTTTTTTCTGCCAATAGATGTTTTTATTTCCAGCTGAAGATTTTTGATTTTCCAGCAACCTGTAGAATGTTTCATAAAAAAGTCAATACCAAAATCACACATGATGAACACATGCATATGAAGATAATGACTATTTGAAGATTTTTCTATGTAATATAATTACATAGAAATATTTGAGGCAATCAGCAGATAGGAATTGTAAAAATGTAGGCTTAAATAGAAAATAATTACTGCAGAGGGCAAAAAGTTATTTTCTTAGAAGAGTCGTTTCTTTGTTTTTGCTAATTCTGCTAATAATTTCAACTCCAAATCGATAAGAGAGACCCTCAAGAGCCATGGAAGTTGTTTCCATAGAAACAGCTCGAAATGTCATTTGTCAATGTCACAAGGTCATCAACAATCAGTGAATGCTGAGCTGCCAAAGGGAAAACAGGACATTACAATGAGCGAGGGTAATATGTGGGCCCTTAAGACCATTTCTTCAAGAAGTTATTATATTTAACTGCAATTCTACTGGTGACACACTCCCCCCTTATTTGCAATTCAAGTTGAATATTTGTGAGTGAAGAAAACACAATGTCATTCTCTCCCCACAGATTCCTAAATTACTCTGATCCATATGAGATGTTTATCTGCTGTGTCCAATCAGACCGGAACATCGATCCTTCGTGCACATCAATGTAGCTGTGGCAGTGCAAATTGCCTTTATCCTTCACAAGTGTGTCATGAAAACCAAACCTGCCTTTTGCTGTCAAAGAATGTCACAGAAAAACCAGCCTTGTGTGTGACTGAAACATGAACGTGTGGCAGTCTTCATTACACAGTGCAACCGAGAGAGATTTCTTCTTTTTCTCAGAGAGGATAAAGGAGATTGATCATCTATCACTGCATTTGTATGGTTGACACAAGAAGAAAGTTATACAGCAGACTTAAAAAGATGCATTTTTTTTGACTTGATAATTGTGCTCTACCATCTAAATTGCCTTTACTTGCATTGCAATAACTAATAGGGCTGGGTATCAATTAAAATTAAAAAAATTAGATTACATAAGATTATGAATTTTAAGGTTTAGTATTGATACTTTTCAATCTATTCCAATCTTAAAGGAAAAATCTGGTCAGCAAGGAATAATCAATGTACCATTATCTATACCTAAAACTACAATACGTTCACAGTGATTTAATGAATTTTAGTCCCAGTAAGAGATTAAACAAATCCATCCCATCCCATCCCATCCCACTCTTCCTCCTGCATTTATCCAGGGTGCGGGTCGCGGGGGAGCAGCTTAAGAAGGGATGCCTTGACTTCCCTCTCCCCAGCCACTTCTTCTAGCCCCTCACGAGGAACCCCAAGGCAGCTCCCAGGCCCAGCCGAGAAACATAGTCACAGTCAAGAGATAAACAGAACAAGATTAGAGTTATAATTATAATTTGCGTCATGATCATAGGTTTAGAGTGCGGCCGAACTGTACGATATATTAACTTACCTCATTCCTGACATCTTCACAGAGGTGGCGTCGCGGTGCTGAAGCGGAAGATACGTCTCCTGTGGCTACAAGCCAAAATCAATGGAACCGTATAAATACCTGCAATTAACAACAATTATTTTTACATTTGAGAGGACAACACCGTGATATTAAGGCTATTGCTCAAAGTAGCCAAATACTACCATGTATAGCCGTTTGGATGATGCAATACATCAGGTAAATGTGTCTTGATCTTGGCTCTGATGGTTTGTTTTTTCCTTTGCTCTCATGTGCTCCCCTGTGTGTGTGTGTGTGTCTAATTGGTTCTGCGGCATTTCCACCCGGTTCACTCTACTATTTAGGTTCATAGTGTTTGCCTCCCATCAGCGCCAGGATTTATTCGACAGTTCTTGGGTGAGACTTTTCCGAGAAATCTTAAGTCTGTCTGTTTTCCTAATTATGACCAGTTTTTCTGCCCTGTGGATCTTTGCAGGTTTTGCCTTGCCCCTTGTCTGCTCTGTTTGTACGCATCTGGTCCTCGGATTCTACGGCTTCTGAACCTGGGGAACTGTGTGTGTCTCTAAACGACATCGACCTTGAATTTCCCCTTCTGGACTCTGTTGCTGCTTGCTAGACGCATGCTTGCCTTGCTTGCTCTTACGCGGAACTCACAGGGTGGCAGCCGGCCGCCGCTGCTGCGCTGCGCAAGCCTCGTGTGAACGGACTGAACTTGAATAAGGTCCGGTGATGACTTTTAGCGCTCTCGTGTTCAGCTCCACATCCAGTCCGCGAACCTGTATTCTCCATCTACAAGGGCTGCCCCTGCAGCAGACGAGCAGCCCCGGCACCTGTTTGTTACAAATAACGCTTTGAACTTTCCCACCGCCTGAATTCTGGGTCCTCCCATTTCCTGAGATCACTACAGTAAAAAGTGAAAAAATTTGCTTAAATATCACCTGTCCAATTCATGATGATCCATGAGTTGATACGTTGGATTACCCAATTTGAAGAGGAGAGGATTTGCCATGGAACTTCTGGCCAGAAACAAAACATGTCGTATGCAGCCAACATTTCAAAGAAGAATGTTTTAGAGATGACTTGGATAATAGTGAGTTGTGACAAACCCATAGCTAGAGCACTGGGACTTGCTCAAAAGCCGATATCGCACCGTGACATCACAAACCGGTAGGTGGTAGCCGTGTTTTTTGACACGGATCCCTCATGTAAAGCACATTCAAATGAAAATTAATCTTAGTTAAAAACACTTATTTGTTGAACAGTATGTAATAATTTTATATTTAAAGTACTTTCAGAAGTTTTAATTCTGAATATGACAGTACTTTTCCTTTAAATTAGATTACTGGTATTTGACACATTTCAGTTACCTGAATTACATGGCTGAATTACATACCAACATATTGATACTAGTAGTGTAATTACATTCAACAGCAAATTATTAAAATAAATTTTTTTTCATTAAAGCACTGTAGGACAGAATATATATATATATATATATATATATATATATATATATATAGTATATATATATATATATATATATATATATAAGTATATATAAGAAGTATATATGTATATATATATATAAAAGTATATATATATATATATATGCGTATATACATATATATAAGGCCAATTTGTTCATGATAGAGGTATGTCTAGACTATGGAACAAGTCTCCATCGCGCGGGGTGCAGACCCACTCGATGCACTGTCCCCACTGAAATCCTGCATAGGTCTGAACCCAATCAGCCTGCGAATCAACAAGTCTGGCCTCGGGTACCGACTCAGGAACAGGGCCTACCATCGGTCACCTCCTCTACATGGATGACGGCATCAAGCTGTAGGCAGCCTTAAGCAAGACGTTGACTGATTGATTCATACCACCCCGATCTTTAGCACAGACACCAGCGGGTCATTAGGACTAGAAAGTGTGTGGTCAAATGTGGTAACTAAGAGAGGGAAGGTATTCCACACAGAAGGGGTCTTACTCCCAGAATGGAACGTGTAGTGTGAAGATTGCTAGACAGCTAAATTTTAGCCTTGGAATCCTACAAGCAAATTGCAACCTCGAAGAGGTTACGAGAGGAAAGCGGCTCATGGCCAAATACCTCAGCAGTACGAGTAAGGCATGTCCTGAGGAGCTGGCAAGAATGCCAAGAATACCGTTCGGGCCAATAAGCCTGCTAGCACTCTACCAGTAGTCAGATACCCTGCGCAGGACTGGCAAAGCCAAAGGAGGAGGAACAGGCCATAAGATGTTAAGACATGAAAGCTCCTAATCATTATGCCATTGTGGATACCACCACCCAAATCCAGTACCCTGAGAACTGTGAAGCCAGCCCGTAAGGAAGGAGACTGGCGCACACGCATAACTGCAGGTTGCAAGATGCTGGCACGGAAAAGCTTAAATGGAGCGCCGCATAATCAATGGCTGGAATAGTTATTACAGGAACATCTGTGCAGAGCATGGTATGAACAGAGCTAAGGTCAGGTATTAAACACCTCCTGTGTTGGGTGGTAGAGAATGATCAAGCCAAGATCCCGTGGCAATGCTGTGTTCTAAGCGGATCAGCCCAGTAATGGCAAATAACTACTGGAAATTTTGAGTGTGTGTGTGGACAAAAAGAAGCAGAAAGCTGTTGTGGTTGACATTGCAATACCTAGGGACTGCAACATCAGAAAAAAAGAACAAAAAGAAGAGCCTTAAGTTATAACCGAAGGTGCTTGAGAGAAGAGCTGGAGAAAACCTGGAAGGTCAAGGCATCAGTGTTAACCGTGGTCATTGGGACTATTTACAGGGACGGGGACCCCCAAACTGGAGTAGTGGTTACAGCAGATCCCCTGTAGATACATCAGACTTAACTTGGCCCAGAAGGAGTCCACATTCTAGGAACAGAAAAGCAAGTACTATAGACATAAACTCCCATAGGCCTCTACCATTTGGGGAAGAATATAAACAGAGAGGCCACCGTTTGGTGGGTTTTTGTTTTTATACCAAAAATGCCAGCCTGCCGCCTTATATATATATATCCTCAGCATAATCTTTTTTCCAGCCCACCGCTGAGACCACTTTCCGTTCTGCTTCACGACTTTGCTACTTCCCGGTACCTTAGATTTGCGCTGAGCTCTAAGAGAACAACGTTTCATGGTCTAACAGCCGAAAGTTCTACAGCGACATCATTGACAATATTTTCTAAAATGCAGATTAAGGAAATCCAGATATTACAAATAATTTGAAAAATAACAACTGTTGAACCGCCGTGGTGCTGTTTTCTATGACAGTGAGCTGGTACAGAAGAAGAACCCTTCCGAGGTGAGCTGCGTTCTGAAGGTGCGCCTACCAGCTCTGTGAGTGACATTAAAGTTAAGATTTCACAAAATCTGTTGTGCTGTGTAATAGACTGAATGAATTTCCATGTAGCTGAAGCAAACGAAAAATCCATTGGCCAAATTGATTAAGAGCTTCGCTGGTACTACTGGTTCAAGAGCCGGACCCGTTCGCAATTTTTTTAAATATACGAATTTCGATTAAACTGAAGAAAAAAAACCCATAAAAAGCTAAAAATTTTAGCTTTAGCTTGTTTTTGAAATTGCTGTGTTTCTATTTGGATCGTTTTGTTTTTTCATAACAACAAATTGCTCAAGTTGATGGTCAATGGAACACACCTAGGATATCGCAACACATCTTTCATGTGATCTGTATGTATTTCAGTAGCTTTTAGTGTTTACATAGCTTATCAAACATAATAATAATGTTATAGGGATTATTAAGTTTAGTAAAAGTGCAAAAGATTAACTGTGTTCATCTGTGGTTATTTTAATAACAGTGACCAATTGTCTGTAAGAGCTGTATCAACTTCCTTTGAGTTACCAACTTGGATAAACAGAAACAAGATTTTTGGTTAATATTAATAACAAATTATAATCCAAGTTAGTAAAAATTAACTATTAGTGAAGACACACTGGATGTTCAAACCAAGTCTAGACGTCCAGTCACACAGGTGAGTAAAAGACACCTGGTAAATGAGCACATTGTCCGTTATAATCATTTCACCAACATTCATGTTATTGCTAACTTTTTATTGGAATTATAAATCCTCTATTACCTTTGGTCTAACTATAACATCTGGTTATAGACAATTCAATAATTCATAATCAAAATACAATGCAGCAAGATTATTTGCTGTTGACAAAATTAAAACAGATTTTTTTTTTAAAGTGATACAGTATGGCGCTAAAAAATTCCAAAGACAACTAAGTGAAAAGAAACACAACTAATTGATTATGATGTGCATTTTAGTACTGCTAAAAAAGTTAAAACAGTATAGTTCATATATCCATATATCAGCTTATTTACAAAGTTATACATCTAAAGCTTTTATATAAATTTTTTTAATAACTATAGCTTACAACTAATGCAATCCTAAGTAGTTTTACCAAAGATTAATTGATTAAAAATTTATTTTTAATGCAGTAATGTGGGTATGTGGGGCTACTGAAAAGTATGACTATATGTATATAGTTATATATTGATATTTCTTTTGCAAACAGTAAATACTCCAATCTGACAACCCAGCTTTTAGGATGCACTATTATGCCTAAGTCAAGCATTTTGCTTTCATTTAATCTTTTAAATAAAACCTTTATGAACAACAAAAAATATCTGTCAGTTGTGCCAACTATTTTAGGTGTGCTTTGACAGCAAGCAGTGTACATTAACTAATGAGCAAGACTCAAGATGTTGCATTTGCATATAATGCTATTAATTTCCAAAACTTTTAGCTGATATTAGCTTGGCAGTTGAATACTTTTCCAAAACCATATATACATTGCCACTCAGAGAATAAATAAAATCTGGCTAATTAATGCTTCTGATGTGGTACTTTGATGTACATGCACAAAAGGCCTGTATAGATGAAGAGGAATCAGTGGCTATTTTCAAACCACCATAAATGTAAAAGAGAATAATTTTGCAAATGAGTGAGATAACATTAAAAACAGATTTCAAGAACAGACTTTAAAAAAAAGCTTACAAAAAACTGGCTCATCTAACAGCAAGCTCAAAATAGCACACTTCAGGTCTTTTTTTTTTTAACATGACACAAGTCTGTACTTTTTGTTCAAAAAAGATCATCACTGCAACAGCTTCAAACCATGATCAGACCCTAAAATCCTACCAAGCTTCCAGCGAACACTGCTTTAGTGTTTACATGCATCATGTCTTATGAAACTTTTTGCAACAGAACCCCTGCAGTGCAAAGACAAAAGGTTGTTATGTCAAATAAGAAGAGACCATCATAGTTTTCTACAACACAGAGAGGACAGGAGCTGAAAAAACATGATTTTTAGTTGTAAAAGCTATAGATTTCTTACGGGATGTCATTCACATATTTTAACTGTTGGATACGCTGCCAGTGATTAATTTGTATCTACAAATATCATATATACATATGGTTTCATAAGATAAAATAAAGAACCAAGTGGCAAGACACAATTTGCTGCTCAAGTGATTAAATTATAGAGATTAATAAACATTAATGATCAGCACCTAAACATTTGTTAAAGTAGCAAAAACTGAGAAATCCAAAGTAAAATTATTTAAAATCAGGGTGGTGATGGTGGATAGAAGTAACATTTCAATTGGTCCTCTCCATCATGAATATCTTACTCAAATTTTGCTTCTTTTAAACTTAGAGGAACTCTGCAGAACTACTTTGGTACAGTGTGTTGCCTTTGTTTACTTCCTACGATATTATATTTTATGTTTTCAAAAGAACAGCAGCCTGCAGACATGGAAACTAGCAAGAAGAAAGGCCAGAAATAGACTCAACAATCCCTAAGAAGCATGGGCGTCCTTTAAAAGTATTTGCATAGTGTCAATGAAATGTGTTCACAAATTACTTCAGGTGGGCTAAATTCTAGAAGATGAGTGAATACCAGGTGATAAATGAGAATCAACTTTTCTGGATGGACTGGGAACAGGTCGGACTTAATGTAGACCGGAGGTCTTCAACAGGGGGTCCGCAATACCTAGGCGGTCCACGGAGGTTTCATTTTTTTTATTTTTTATATTCCCCATGCAATTTTTTTCACTTATTGAAATGTCTTTAAATACAAATTAACATGAATTCAACACACTAAAGTAAACAGATAAATTGAGGCAGAAGATGTCTTTCAGTCATCAATCAATCTTGCAAACAGTTTGGGGGTCCTTCGCCTGGAAAACATTGAAGACCACTGATTTAGACTTTACTCCTCCCCTGCTTTTACAGAGACCTAATTGTTTTAGGGCCGCTGACTCCATAGCCCTTGTAGAGCTGATCCCCTATTCCATTGTCAGGAGAAAAACCAAAGTGCTCCTCCTAAAGTTGAGGTTCAACAATCAGCCATACTCTGTGCTCCCGCACCCTGGCATCAATGGTGTAATGAATTAACATATATATTCATTAACTGGTCGCAATCTTTACTCAGTGTAGCAGCAACGTCCACCTCTCCTCTTCTTACCGGTTCTTTAAGAAGAACCTGATGATTATTTGGGAAGTTTTTTTTCATTCTTCCAGCAGCTCATCTTTCCTTTTCTTTCTTCTGGAATCCTCTCCAGTACCTCTTTTTGGTATTTTTGGTGGCCATAACACATTGTATTTAACGGTTATGTGGTTTTAATCTATGCTCTGGAGTTTTTCCCCGTAATTCCAAGTCGTAGTGTAAAAATATAAAATACTCAAATACATTGTTTTTTTTTAAGAACTTTATTGCGGTTTGAAATATATGTGAGTGTATTTTTGCCAACTGTCTAATGAACTATACACAGTTATTAACATAGTAATTAAAAGTACCACTGTCTGTTTTGCTATTGGTGTCGTGGTTTAAATGGCTCACCATCATGTTGAAATCTGGCATGTGTTGCGGTTTAAATAGGATTCCGTTAGTCACTTCAGTATCAGGTGGGTTTAAGACCAATTTCTTCACCATTATATCTACAAAGAGACGCCCTAGTTTACAGTTGTGTAGGGGGCCCATCAGGTGTCAATGATGGGCCCCCTAAGAGGATGTGGGCCCGTAAGCAACTGCTGTCTCTGCTTACCGATATTTACACCAGTGCCTGGCATAGTTCTTGCCAGGGAGGCTGAGAAGTGTGCTGCTGCCATCAACACCTTTGTTTATACATGTTGGAGCTTGTCCTGTTTTTCAGTGTAGTCCCTGTTTCTCTCTTACTGTAACTAACTAAATGTGCTCTCTCCTCTCTCTCACATGGGAACTCAGCTTGGAGGAGGGCTTGTGTGTATGTTTACTCTGGCGCAGTGTGTGTGACATGCACGCTTCCTGGACGGAACCCGTTAACAGTTACTTTTTCCATCTTTGCTTCTTTCTGTATGTCTGTGTCATGATTGGTTACAGAGTAAACCCAATATGCAGAACACACACGGAGGCTGATGAAAAGTTTAACAAGGTTTATTGATAACACAAGCACAAGAATATTGCACTGGAACTGGTACGGGTCTGGGGGCAGGTTCACTGGAGTCTGCAGGGATGACAGTTCAGTTAGCACATGGACTGATGAGTTATGAGTCTTTGAGTTTGCTGAGGAATACCTTGAAGGAGTCTGGGTTTCTCTTTGAGAGAGGAAACTGTTGGGTCCAGAGACTGTTTGTTCAGCAGAGTCCAATAACTGCTTCAGCGTCTTACTTCTGACTTTGAGGGCTCAACCTTGGTTTAGTTTCCAGCTCTTAGCCAAGAGCTGCAGGGGAATCCAGAGAAGAG
>JAGKQL010004864.1:0-12798 GCA_018398635.1 Cyprinodon brontotheroides
GGTCCGATGAATCTCGGGGAGAGTTTTCGAGACATCCCCTTGAGGGGGATGTCTCGAGTGGAGAGCCACACCTCCTGGCCCTCTGAGTACTCGGGGGCGGGACGTCTCTTGGCGTCGGCGAAACGTTTTGCAGATGCTGATGACTGATTGAGTGTGGCGATGGTTTCCCTCCAAATCCTCTGGCAACGGCGAATGTGATGATTGACGGACAGCACCGATATCTCTCTCTCATCTGCGGGGAAAAGAGGTGGTTGATATCCGAGACTGACCTGAAATGGGGACTGTCCAGTGGATGCAGAACGGAGAGAGTTGTGGGCGTATTCTATCCACGGGAGGTATTGACTCCAATCCACGGGGTTATTGGAGGTGAGACAGCGGAGGGTGGATTCCAGTTGCTGGTTCATACGTTCTGTCTGGTCGTTTGATTGATGGGTGGTAACTTGAAGCGAGATGAAGGTTTGCTTTTGCGGAAGCGTGAACAGAAAGCCTTCCATACCTGAGTAGATGGAATTGTGGACCTCTGTCCGAGAGGGATTCTGCCGCAGCCTTGTTGACTCGCAGCCAGCCTATCTGAAAGCGCCGTGGGGAGTCGAGGGGAATCAGATGGGCAGGGATTTCGAACACTAACAATAAGCCAGTATGGTATTACCCTGGCATGGTGGAGGCCCAAAGCACGGTAAAATCAATGGCTATATAACCCGCACTGAGTGTAACCAGAAGTGGTTGAAGAAACCAGCGAGGTTGGTGTGAGGTTTTGGTTATGGCACATGTGGGCGCCATACCCTTTATCGCCGTGGAGGGCCACCATAGAGCCACGCCCACTAATTCTGATGATGGAATTTGAAGTGACAATCACTCTGGATAAGCGACGACCCTATTGAAATATGGGATACAAGCGACGACCGTACCGGATCTGGTTCAGCGTTTAAAGTGAGTTTATTATGTCCTGATCGCCAGCCATCACCCGCGCGGGCGCAGCGGTGGATGGATGGTTCGGTTCGTCTCCGGATGACTTCCAAATTTGAGTGACGGTAACGGGCTTCCACGTTCTGGATCCGGATCTGGAATGGACAGGATTGCGAAGCGGTAGAAGAAGATTCACCACCTGGATTATCAAGGATTTGCCAGCTTGGTTGACTGGCTAAAGCCGGTTTTTGTATCTGTCCATTATGAAACTGATGCTCAGCCCTCCAGCCGGAATGCCCGTCTTTTCCGCCAGCTTGAATGGAAGAAAGCCCCTGGTCACGGAAGTTCGTCGCCGGAAGAAAAGCTCTACGTGAGAAGCAGGTTTTTTTGATCTGAGCCCAGCCTTTGGGGAGAGAACGCCTTAACCCCACCCCAGCGTTGTCCACCCCCAGCATGAACTGTTGAATGGACTTGGTTGTCAGAACAGTGCCCGGAAAACAAGGAGCCTAGCTTCACGTTGCTGAGCCCCTGGAGTCCACCGAAAAGCCGGTTTTAACGGAGTCAGTGAGGTTAATTGAAGGGCTGCCGGCGACTGTAGTTCCCGCGAACCCAACATAGAAGCGAAGCAAACCCTAAAACCCTCGGTAGCCGGTGCTTCACCGTGAACTGGCCAGTCTACATCGTTTTATCTGAAACCGAAGGCCTTACCCACGCCTCAGCACAAACCCACCCATGCCGATGAATCTGACTTCTCGGCTTTCACCTAATCAGCTTGTTCTCCAGTAGTTCTTAAAATACGCGACAAACATGCCCTCGTGTCTATGGAGTGTCCCTGAACAGAATGTCACCAACAAATGCTGAGAAACTCTGAGAACACATCTGAAAGCCCTGGAAGGTGAGCTGCCAGCAACCGCGTACCAGGCTCACCCCACCCAGAAGCAGTTTCATCTCTCTCAGATCCCAAGGAGATGTGATAGGCGCTTTTGGTCCAGCTTGGAAAACACACTGCCGCACCCCTGTACCAGTTCTCAAGCAGAAGCGTGCGAGAACAGGCAGTGGGTATTTATTTTCAATTCGTGATCGGCCCCAAACCCTCGGGAGCAATCACTTCGCTGTCTCAGGGAACCATCTTATGCCTTACGCAGAAGAAACTGCTTTCCAAATGAAAGAGGATGAAGCGATCTAAATTTATTCCAGCAGCGCAATGATTAAGTTGGATGTATTTTCCCGGCAGTTTCTCGGGCGGGCTTGGAAATGTTATACAGTCTGCTACTAGGAAGAGGAGCACCAGGTAAAAGTTCAATGTCTGGCAATCGTATGGTCTGTGTGTGGAGGTAGGGGCGTCGCACTGTGACCTTACTGAAGAAAACAGGGGCTAAGTCAGTGGTACTCAGGAGGAACTGAAGAAAGGTCAGGGGCGTCAATCCCCCCACCTTCTAGGAGGCCCTGCTGGGGGCAGCAGCAGAGGCCCGAGAGCGGGGTTTAGAGTGGCAAGTAGGTGGACCATGATTCCAAAAGACGTTTAGTCAACGGTACGGGGGTTATGCTTCTCCAGCCACTCGAACCCGAGGAGTAACCGAGAGGGGAACATGCAGAGGGAAAAACAAAGAAAGTTATTGTCTCTCGGTGGTTACCTGACAGAAGTAGCTAGAGGGGCTGTTAAAGTTTCGGTGGATTAAACGGTGGAGTCTTTTCCGTCTATGGCGGACACACTGAGCTGAGAGAGAGGGACGGTTTTAATTTGGAGTTGCTGGACCTTGAGGTTTGAGTCTGATTAGGTTACGCTCACAGCCTGGAGTCGAGCATGGCGGAGAAAGAGAGACTTTGGCTATCACAGAAGAGCGTGGCAGGCAGCAACAAACGAGGAGATTTAATTGTGTTTATTTGGCCCGCCAGACTCCTCAGATCCTCTGGCGGGCCCCGACCTCTTGATCTTGCCGGGCAGGAGGCGGTGAAGTGTCCACTCTCACCACAGTAGATACATAATCTACTTAGAAGACGCCTCTGTCTCTCCTCGGAGTGAGCCTTGTGTGTCCCACCTGTATTGGTTCAAAATCCCTTTCCCCCGAATGGAGAGGCTTGAACAGGCAATGGTAGAGACTGGGACTTAGACCTCTGAGTGGGCATCTGCTCTGTAGAGGGAGAACACACAGTCACGTTAAGAGAGGCAGGAAGAGATATTACTCTGCTTCTTAGAACTGTTTCTGGCTCGAATCCTATTATCAAGTCTAATGGAGAGGCGAATTAAATCTTCGAGGGAGGCTGGTTCGTCGAGGGTTGCGAGTTTATCTTTGATCTGATCATTTAATGCCATGAAAAAGGCTCCTTTCAGGGCGCTTTGGTTCCATCCGGAAGCTGCCGCCTTAACCCGGAAGTTAACTGAGAATTCAGCCACCGAAGAATTTCCCTGTTTTAAGTTGAAAAGAGCTCTGGAATCAATTGTTTGGTCGGTTTCTTGGTTGAATACCTGGTTAAATTCTGAGATGAAGTCGGAGAAAATGCAGTTTAAGCTATCGTCGGAGGCAAATCTGGCCTGAGCCCATTCCAAGGCTCTTCCTGTTAGCTGAGAGAGAACAAAAGTTATTTTCTTGTGGTCCGTGGGAAAACTATCAGGGGAGTTCATAAAAATCAGACGACACTGAAATAAAAATCCTTTGCACTTTTTCATCTCTCCAGAGAATTTTTCTGGTAGACTAGGGCGGAACTCAGATGACGTCACTGCTGGTGACCTCGGAGGGGGAACTGGACCCGGAAATGGTTGTGGAGAAGGGGTAGCATTAGCATTGTTCAAACGACTGGAGAAATTACGGATAAGATGATCTTGGAATTCGATGCGTGAATTTAACTCACTCAGAGTTTGAACTTGTCCGTGGATTTGAGCATCCCGCTCCTCCAGAAGTTGACGGAGATGTTCTGCTGGGCCTTGAGTTTGGCCGCAGTGTTCTGTCATGATGGGTACTCAAAAGGAGACCCAATTATGCAGAACACCACTTTGACGGACACAGGGATGAAAGTTTAACAACGTTTATTTTGCACAACACACAGAATGTACTGATGACAGGTTCGGGCCTGGGTTCTGGTTTCACCGGAGTCTGTGTGTGAGAGACAGAGCGGTTAAGGACTGCTGGCAGGATTTGATTTCCAAGTGAGCTCTGATTGTACCTTGAGGGTTCTTGAGGTTCTCTTTGGGAGAGTCACTGTTGGTTCTGGAGAGGTGTCCTTCAGCAGAGTCCGTTTGCTGCTTCAGCGTCTCACGTCTAGCTTGAACAGACCTTAGCTTTGGTTTCCCAGCTCTGGTCCAGAGCTGCTTGGAGGTTCTCAGAGAATCTTCAGGGTTTGGCTCAGAGGGTCGGCTCGGCAGGTTAGCTCTTCCTGAGCTTTCACAGAGGAGACACGGGTTTCCTGGAAACACAGAGATAGTGGTTAGAATCCAACCTGGATTCAAAGTCATGGAGATACTCAAAGATCTAGGCTTTAGCGCTGACCAACTGGAACAACACTGCGGCGTTGAGGCAAGGTCTGAAGACAGCTTATATAGTGGATCCTCTGATGATCTTGGCAGGAGGAGAGCTGCAGCTGTGCAGGAGGCTCCCTCAAGAGAGGATCCACGGCGGACTCTGCTGGAGAAAAGATAGGGGATTTCTCCAGCTCCCAACAGAAATGAAAGATTGTTTCCACTCATAAATCATAAACAATAGTGTGTAAATATACATCTGTGGATAAGGAAGGTCTGAACCTGTTTCAACTGAAACATCTAGGAATTATTTAAATTGACTCCTAGATATCTTATTCACACCAAAAAAGAAATCCTGTTATACCTGCTTTATAAGGTATTATTTTTTTCTATTTTTCTAATCAAATAAAATTCTCTTTAAATTGTCTTACCCCATTTTAGCACAACAGCATTTTGTTGATATGTAAATGAAAATGATTATTACACATTGAAAAAAAATTCAACCTGCTGACATTGATATTCTGATCAAGGCTTTCTTCCTAAAAATCCCAATTTCCCTTTTCTCCTTATTCACCATTTTTTTTCTGTCCTAGTTGATGTTTTTCAAACCCAAAGCCCCCTCCTCTGAGCTTTCCAGTAGACTAATATTTGTCTTTCCACCTCCTCCTACTCTGCGAACATCTGGTCTCGGGGTATTTGAAGTAACACAAACTTCCTTGGCAAGCCTTCACATCTTTTGATTACTGCGTACATGACCATCAGTAGTTTACCATGACCATAAACAATCTCCTTTGACCACAAACACAGCCTAAGCCTCAGCTGACTGTAGATGATGGTATGCAAAAATATTTGTTAGATGGAGATATTCTTGCTGTTGTGTAGCATCTCCTACCTTAATTGTAAATCTAAACACTTGCAACATGTACAAGAACACCTTTCTATGTCCTGATTATTTTAAATCACTGAGGCTAACTTTAAATAGTTGTTCCTGGATAAATCCCCTGAGTTTTTTGGATGGTCTACAGGGGGTTGATGTGTCTGCAGCCCTTGGGAATAATTGGACTGATTTGAACGGAGGAGGAAATGAAAAACATACCCAAGGCCACATTTTGCAGCCTGTTTTTGTTCATGTTTTGCTTCTGTATCCAAGGTAGCTTTCTGGGAAATGGAACAGGGTAACATGAAATAGATGGTTTAAATTCTGCATTTTACACAGTCAAAGCTTGAATAGCCTTTTTTTTCTCAAAAGTGATGGAATTCATTACAGCTCTGGCTCACCGCTCTGATTGAAGTCTCTTAGTCGCAATAGGCCTTACCGCCTCTCTCTGAGCCAGGGTCAGAAAAAGCCAGCAAAGTAATCAGGTGGCATTGAGGAGGAAAGAAGTGTTCAATCAAGACTCCGTCACGTTACTCTCTGTAGTTCAGGAGACAGTGGATATCATGAGCTTCTATAAAAAGTTAGTGTCAATCAAAGGGAGGGAAGCCGGTAGGGGTGTGTTCATGCACAGACATGGAAGTCATGGAAATCTAAAGTTATTGATGCAGTGAAACACAGCTAGGTGAGTTTTAATCGACATCCTATCTCATATCTGCTGTGGGTCCTCGTGGTCACAAGCATGCATTACTTCTCAATGTGTCTGATACTGTAGTAAATGCAACCTGACCTTTATCTAAGTCTGACTGTCATAGTTTTTTTTAATATGCTTTGATTAGAGCATTACAATTTATTGCACAGAGGGTTCACTGCTAGAATGTATGTTACTTGCATAAATTCCATTTACTTAAGTTAGAAATAACCTGACTTAATGTTAACCAATGCAGTAACTAGACTTATATTGGTTTGACTCTGTTCAAAGAATTCAATTATGAACTCAAATTGGTTAGCTAATTAAAACGTATTTTGGAAAAGTTTGGTTCGCATTGTCGGCAAAGTAATGCTTAACAGTAATATCCATTTTATATAATGTTGGTGTGTAAAGTAATTAACAGGACTGTTTCCAAATAGCTGCGCTCCTATAAATGGTTAACAGCTTTTGTAAAGTTTTCCACCAGATACTCTTACTAAAAAAAACTGGGATTTGAATCCAGGTCGCCTGCATCACAGTCACAGACTCAAACCACTACAACAGTAATGCAACAGGAATTATATCTTCATGTTACAACCTTTGTGACATTTAAGAAATATTCAGCAAAGTAGGCAAAAACCTACATAACTTTTGAACAATAAAGCATAATGTAATTTGGGAAAAGTAAATGTGGTAATAATTTTTTGTATAAACTTTCTCCAATGCTAACTAATAATTTTTGATTTTCTTATTGAAATTTAGACTTAAGATGTTGACGTAAGATAATTCTAAATTAAATCCTACATGAAGTTGTTACATTGTTTAGTATTTTTTTCTATTCATTGATCAGCTTATATATATGATAAACAGAATGTTGAATAAGCAATAGAGATGTAGAAAGAAGGGTGTTTGTTTTATTTGTGATGCTGTAGAAGAAATGTCCCTTTGTCTCTGTAGATGGCAGTGTAGCACAGATTTATGGCTGCACTGTGAGTATGACTCCACAGATCAATCCCTTTGATGGAACAGTTCATTGTTCTAATGGAGTACCAGCATTTATTATAATATGTTTTCTTCACTAAGGGATGCATCTTAAATACTGAAAGAAAATAAAATGTAGGACCAGTTGGATTTGAGATAATTCGCAGTTTTGATCAATATGTGCCGGAAATACCTTCTGAGCATTTTATATTGGATTGGCAAAGAGCAGCATAGGGTTCCTCAATTGGCGCTGAGGTAAAAAAGCAAGCTCTTTGAGTAAAAATAAACTCTCCTCTGTTTTAATTTGATTCCATGTTCTCTGTACATAAATACCTGTTCATTACAGAGACAGAGGCCTCACTGTGAAGAACTGATGTGCACTCAAACCTAGGTAGAGGCAGAGGGAGAAGGCTGCAGGAAGGGGATGAAACACAGAATAAAGCTGCAGATTAGAGCTAAAATGGTGAGGGGAACTGTAAATTTAGCAGATATAGCGGTGATAAAGTGGAGGTTGGATGAGAGGAATGCTCACAGGAAGGGCTTTGACGGGTTTGCAGTGTTGCAAAGGGAGTGAATGGATTGTATGTTGAAAGAAGGAGACGGATGTGACCCAGCGGTTCCCTGTGGGGTCCATAGGGGCTGAGGGTGTCTTTGCTTGAGTTCTTGCCTGCTGTCAGGCCTCTTGCTCTGTCGCCCTCTGCTCTTTTTCAACATCTGGAGCCTGTTTAGCATCACAAACACTGGAGCCCCAGCCATGACAAGTCTGCTGAGACTGGCTTTTTCTGAACTTTTTTTTACAGGGTGAAAGAATTTAAGTTGCAGCATTTCTCTGTGATTTCACACTATTTATGCTGGCCCCTCCCCATCTTCATAGCATTTATTGTAGTAATCATTTTTAATCTTGTTTCTCTAAATCAGCAGGCCTTCCTGTGCTAACCTCAAACTGCTAAATCATGTTTGAGTAAAAGCTTTGGTATTTTCACTGGAAGAAAATTTGCTGCTTTAATGGACAACACTTCCAGGAAGGTATGCATCACCGTGGGGCGCCTTGACGATCTCAATTAACAACCCTGTTGTAATGTTTGCAGATGCTGCAGTGCACAAACTTTAATTGCTTAATGCTGTTTCTGGTTGGTCTTACTGGTTGTCAACATGGATGAGTCAGGTTTTACTCTGAACATTTTACATAAGCTGAAAACCGCAACCAATTTGTAGGTATGCATGTGTTTGTGTTTACCCGCCCCCTGTGGGTAAAGGATTAGAGGTGAGCAAACACCTCTGTTAAAGTCTTTAACACTCTCCCAGTGATGACGGATTTCCACGCTGCTCTGTTGGAAGATGAGCCCGCCATTCATTTTCTGTGGTCAGTGACATGACCTCTGTCTGGCTGGCCTGGTCCATCCCTTAATGGCTCTTCCTGGGAACCAGTCCTTCAGTTCACTGCGTTGGTCCAGGGTTCTCCTTCTCCTTTAGGTGAAGAAGGGATACAACATGAGCATGGTTTTGAAGGTGAGGAAGGCCAGACAGCTTTGATTGTAGCTTTTGCATCTGATTGTGCTGAAAGCAGGTATTTTGATATCAATAAATATAAAGCAAACATGTGCTGCTAGTTAAGCTTCTATTTTTTTATGCATTTATGGTAGCTTTTCTAGAGAAATCTTTAGGCAAATTGCCAACAAAGTTTCCATGGTATACATTTTCTGCACGCAGCTGAACTACAGTATGCTTATGTGTATTGTGTGTATACAAACAGAAGGGGGTCTACGTGGGAGAGGGGAGGGAGTTACTGGGCACCAGGCCTGTAACAGTAAAACATTTCAGAGGCCATTCGTCAACATCCTAATGACTTCAGCAGACGAGGTCTGGATTTCGGCTTTTCCCCACCGCCGACACCAACAGCCATAAAACACTACTTGTTTGGAATACAAAACATAGATCCTGAGGATATGAACAGTAACGGTGTGGCTAACAAGCTATTTGGAAGTCTTTCCCCAACATGTTGTCTTAAGATAAAACATTTTTCAGAAATGGCATCAGTGGTTACAACAGGTTACAACAGATATGTATATATACGTATATATATATATATATATATATATATATATATATATATATATATATATATATATACATATATAAACTAAATATAAAGCCTTAATTAGTGCAACTGAAGAAACCAATCCAAAGCAGAGAGAGGTGAAGAGTGGCATCAAAGCTGGATTGTCGCAAGATCTGAGTAGAATGTAGAACTCAACTCAGTTCATAAACATATCAATCTGGCAACTGCGGGTTAAAGGGACAGTACTAAGCAGCTAAGTGAGGAACTAGCGCCAAGGTTTGAACCTATATGGCCTTAAGACCACAGAAAAGGAATAATAATGCACCACTTTTAGTTAAATTTTAGTTTGCCCATGATAACTTAGATCATTTGTGGGCATGACGGACAGTTATGTCATCCTAATATTTTTTTCAGTATGCAGATAGTAAGTGCAAGACACTCAATAAACTGTATCCTACAAAATGTTGCATTTACCCAACACTTAATTATTGTGATATTACCGGTACATGTATTTGGTTATTTTGACTGACAAGTGCTTTGTGTCTTTTGATCCCACACACAAGATCATTAACAATGTAATATCTAGATCCCCCTTTACTGGTTTGTTAAGCTCTGGCTATTGCATAAGTATTACCCCAATGCATTTACCTCATCTTGACCCATCCCCTTCATTAAGTGTCGAGGTTAGGTTAAATTAGGTTAGGGAAAGACTCCTCCCCATGACAGGAAAGACGGACACCTTTTCATGACATTCTTCTATTAAGAAGTGCTATCTGCAAGTTATCTAATGTTAAAACTGAGATAGAGCACAAGATGTAAAGACTTCAAGGTGAGTTTATAACTACATAATCATGAGTGGTCTTAAACTCTTAAACCTGTACATGAAAACATTAAGAAGAACATGTTTTTGGTGATTTAATCAGCTAGCAGAGCAAGAGGTTAAAAGAAATTACAGTCTTTTTTTTTTATAACTATGTGCCTCTGAGGTTAATGTCATTTATTGCATTTCTGCATCTACCTTTATAGGCCACCACCTCAGGAGCCTTAACAGGCCATGGGCCACAAGGCTTCACCATGGAAACAGCCCTGCAAGAGGGTGTGGGGAGGTGCGAACATGTGAGCGCACATCACGAAAATTAAAAAGTAGCATAAGCACTGTTTGAAAGAGGAAAGTAAAATAGAGCTGAATTTGGGTAGTGACATTCACGGCTGGGTCTTTGGCTTTCTTGTTTCTTGCTCATGTCAGTGTTTTTCTAGATCTTACTGTACATCTAATATCAAGCATCACCTTATTGTTCCTTACTTCTCTGGAATATTTAAAAGTGAGAGAACAAATACTTTAACAATGTAATTTTACAGCTTAATTGTTTCCGGTTGATTAGTCCCTTGCAGAGCTACACTAATCTTAACTCCTTAATATAAAGACAAATAATGACATACAGCCATATGTAATTGCAACTGTTATCAATTTCATTAGTTTGTTACAGAAATCGATGATCAGTGTCACATGATGAAAGCATTCACAGTAAAGTCCAGAGTAATGAAAAGTATAAATCAAAAAAGATTATGCTTGTATGCCTACAGTTAAGTCAACTGTAACATACTGTAGATCCTACCAGATTTACAACCACATTAGGCATGAGTTGTGAAAGCTTATTACCAGCACAGTGAAAACAGTTGCTAGTATTTTTCCCCTGCAGCTAGAAAGTCCTGGACTTGATTATTGGGCCTGAGCCACTCTGAGGAGAGTTTCCATGTTCTTCTTGTGAATGACCAGATAAACTAATCCCCAAAACATACATGTTTTCATACTGGTCACTCTAAAATCCCTCTTTGATGTGTGAGTTAGGGGATGGATGTATGACTGTTTGTCTCTACTCTCATCCAGAGTGTGTAAGTAGATTGCAAATGTGTGTACATCGTCCACTTTTGAGCATCCTTACATTGGAATTGTGTGTGCCTATGTGTGTGCACACATGAGCGTGGAGATGTGTGATTGTAATTTTGTGTATGTTTATTATTCAGTTTGGAGTTGCTCCCTTTCCTGGATTTATTCCAGTCCAGAATCACAGACCAAATTGGATGGAATCTGCAGATGAAGATGCTTTCTCACAGTGCCTATCAAGAACTGCCTATATCCACAGGAGTCACCTAATGTTACACATAAATGTGCACAAATTTATTATTTTTGTATAACATATGCCAATCTACCATATAAATGTAATGGACTGTTATGTATGAATAGAAGCCTTTCTGCTTAAAGGAATAGTACGCCCAAAACATGATTAGCCTTCATTTTCTACTCACCCCCATGCTGAACAACACTCTGGAGTACTTTTTTGATATCTCAAATGCATCTGGAGATCTGGGAGGCTTCTTGCTGTCTGCTGACATTCAAATAATGGAGGTCTATGGTGCCCGAGACAGAAAGGTCCATAAAAGTCCACAAAAAACGTGTCAATATTCCTCCATACTGCTCGTCCAATGTATTCCAAGTGTCCTGAGTGGGTAGCATCCAGAATTTACTCAAAACGAAGTCATTTAGAATGTTTTTAGAGCATAAACAGTAGTGTATAGGATTTCCTGAAAGCGCGTTCACGACGCTACGGAAACCGCGGCATACCAAACCAGATGAAAGTGCGCATTCAGCTCGGCAAAGAACTCATGCTCTTCCTCAACACTGAAGTCCTCAGGCATCTTTCTTTCTTTGTTTCTTTCTTTGCACAGGTAAACAGCACATTTCTTCTTCTACGCTTGCATTATCGGCAGAGCAGACGCTGAATGCGCACTTTCATCTGGTTTGGTCTGCCGGCTTCCGTAGCGTCGTGAACACGCATGTGCGCGCTTTCAGGAAATCCTATACACTACTGTTTATGCTCTAAAAACATTCTAAATGACTTTGTTTCGAGTAAATTATGGACGCTACCCACTCAGGACACTTGGAATACATTGGACAAGCAGTATGGAGGAATATTGACACGTTTTTTTGTGGACTTTTATGGACCTTTCTGTCTCGGGCACCATAGACCTCCATTATTTGAATGTCAGCAGACAGCAAGAAGCCTCCCAGATCTCCAGATGCATTTGAGATATCAAAAAAGTATTCCAGAGTGTTGTTCAGCATGGGGGTGAGTAGAAAATGAAGGCTAATCATGTTTTGGGTGTACTATTCCTTTAACTTCTTTAACGAAATCAAACATGCACCAAGTGATAGGAAAGTGTTGGAATTTGCAGAGTGATGTGATTTCCTTTGTCAAGGGTAGTAAATAAAGACATGGGGGTGAAAAGGAAACACAACAGAAACACCAATGTGTATTAGTTTTAATAGATTTTTCTTTTTATTCTTTATGTTTCTTGGGGCAGAAGAGAACTCCAAACAAATGAAAGGTCACATAGAAACTCAGAAAGCAAAAATCAAAACAATATTTTAGGACTAAAGTTGAAAAAAGAAAAAATCAATATCTTAACACATTAAAAAAAACCATTTAACTCATTAAAGATTAAGAAAAGAAGTTAGCTGAACCAATGTTTCAGTAAAGGAAATAGCTAACATCAGTATTTTACTATTATTAAGCATTTAAACTAGTATGATGCATTTACATTAAATTAATGAAAGGTCTGTTTATTGATCTGTTAATTGATATCTTGGTTGGTCATTAGGGAAAAAACAAATAAGCTAAACTTCAAATGCTGTTTGAAGTTGTGTAATAGTTTGAAGTATCCTATTTGGTTTCAGCTGAAAAAGTTTTCTCCAACTTAGTCTGTCAGGGTGGTGGCAGTCGGGCGAAAGGTGGGGTTCACCCTGAATTAGTTGCCAGTCTGACACAGGGCAA
>JAGKQL010004866.1:3302-13428 GCA_018398635.1 Cyprinodon brontotheroides
AATGTTATGACTTTATATATATATATATATATATATATATATATATATATATATATATAACTATATATATATATATATATATATATGTGTGTGTGTATATATTTAAAATCTCTAGCCCTAATACTCCATCGTAAAAACTGCAAGAACCAGGATAATAAGGGTTTTATAAAGCTGATCCATCCATCCATCCATCCATCCATCCATCAATCCATCCATCCATCCATCCATCCATAATCAAAATCCATCCATCCAGCCATCATCCATCCATCCATCCATCCATCCATCAATCCATCATCCATCCATCCATCCATCCATCCATCCATCCATCCATCCATCATCCATCCATCCATCCATCATCCATCCATCCATCCATCCATCATCCATCCATCCATCCATCCATCCATCCATCCATCATCCATCCATCCATCCATTTTCCATCATGTTTTATCCTAGGCGGGATGGCTGAGGGGATGCTGGTGCCTATCTCCAACTGTCTATGGGCCTCCTTATCAGATGTCTTCAGACTGTGGGAGGAAGCTGGAGTACCTGGAGGGAACCCACACATTCTCAGGGAGAACATGCAAACTCCATGCAGATAGACCACTGACCCGGGGAATCAAACCAGGAACCTTCATGCTGCGAGGCAGCAGTGCTGCCCACTGCCCCCCTGTTCAGCCCCCCTGTTTCTCCATAGTTCATAAAAAATGTTTTACTGCAGCAATAATGATCAGAGCTGCTCTCTATTCCTTCTACATAACAATCCATCCTTCCTCCTTTTTTTAAAAGGAGGTTTTTTTGGATTTTAATCCTTGATATTCGTTTATTTTTCGTATGCAGAATGTCTGCAGAAGCAATGACAGCTTGCAGGTAGAGTCTGTCTCCCCAAAAAAAACTCCCGGATCAGCTTTTCTGATTGGTTGACGCTCCAATTTCCTAAACTCCAGCGTTCAACACTTGGACGCCCGGACGTGCAGCTGGACCTCTCTTTGCAGACGCTTTGACATCCAGAACGCGCCCGGTCTGTTTGCAGCACCAGTAGAGGTCAGCTGATAAACTGTGTCATCTTGGAAAAAGCAGCTTAAACTATTAAACGTAAAGCATGAAATGGAATGTAAAAGACGCTATTTCCTTTATGGAATTTAAACTGCACCCAAATACAAATGTTAAAGAAGCCAAATATGGTATATCCTGTTAGATAAACTTCTGCACTTGTCTGAGTCTCTTTAGACGGACATTCTGTTGATATCGACTAATAGTCCAATACATGCTTTTACCTCCAGGGCACAGCTGCAAACTGCAAGTTCAGGAAAGTTGTTGAAATCAATGCCACACATCCTTGATTCTCTGCCAGAAAAGAAGTTATTTGTTCTCAAGGTAGTGAAGCTTTTCTGCTCCATCTCCTGGTATCAATATGTTTGATATCAAATACCAGGAGAAACAATGCTGGCTGGCTGTTTATTCCGTTTGCTTTTGCTCTTATAGTCCTCACCTAAAATATAATTTTCAGCTCGTATTCAGATACATCTTTTACATTTTATAACCTTAAACAATTTATATGTGCTGAGTTTTTAAACACCATAGCATGGCAGACATGTTGCTGATAATTACGGATTGTACCGATGGGAAGGACTGTCTGGTTTTCTGCTAAAGTGGCTCAGATATCAAATGACAGAACGGAAATACAGGTTCTATGACAGATTATGTCGTTTAGTAATTATGAAGCAATAAAAAAAAGATATCATATAAGCTACCATAATGCTCTATTTTTAGCCAAGTTTTCTTCAAAATAAGTGAGCTAACTGTGTCTAATTAATAAAAACATGTTACACAATGAAGGCCCAGGACACGCTGGACGGACTATGTCTCTGAGCTGGCCTGGTGTCGCCCTGGGGAGCAGCTGGGGGAGGTGTGTGTCGATCGGGAAGTCTGGGTATCTCTGCTTAGGCTGCTGCCTCCGCAACCCGGCCTCGGATAAAGAGGAAGAAGGATGGATTTTCTATAATGTCTACATTTATGGAACACAAGTTTATATTACTATGTCATCCCTTGAGCAGGTCCAGTTCAGTCAAGTCAGCCTCTTAAAAAGTTTAAAATATAAAAATAGGATGGGTCAGAAACTTCCTGCTTCTTTGATGCAGTTCACATCCATCCATTATTCCCTGACAGAATAAGCAGGAGGAGATGGGAGAAGACTAGGGCGAGAGGCGGGGTACAACCTGGACAGGTCACCAGTCCATCCAAGGTTCATGCACACACACTCACACTTAGGACAATTTACAGTCATGGAGTACCCAGAGAGAACACACACATGCACAGGGAGAACATGCAATCCTTGGGCCGGGGTTCGAACCAAGAACCCTTTTTGCTGCAAGGTAACAGTGCTGTGCCAAACTGTGCCAAACTGTGCCAAACTGTGCCACCCTGCAGTGAAAATGGAATCTAAAAATGTGTGCTACTTTTGTTTCAGAGATTAAAGATTATATTTTAGGTCATTCAGAGGTTCAATTATCCCTCCTGTAATCTAAATTACCTACTTTTTCAGTGTTACTTGATTTTTGCAGTAAAACTGTCTTTGTTTTTAAATCAAATAAGCACAAAAGACACTTTTAACACTTGGTAACTTTCTAGTTTTCATAAAATGCCGAATTGCCCAAAAGTCTTCACCCCATTGAAAGTATTCAACCCCCCAACCTAGAACTTTACAACCTTTTCCCATATTTCAGGTTTCAAATATAAAGATCTAATTTTTTGTGAAGAATCAACAAGTGGGGCACAATCATGAAGTGGAACAGAATTTATTGGATATTTTAAACTTTTTTAACAAAAACTGATCGGTGTAGAGGGAAAATGAACGAGCCATGTATCATGAGATTGTAAGCCATCAGTGAGAGCCTTGAAGATGAAACGTTGGCTGGGTATTCCAGCATTTCAATGATCCCAAACACATCGCCTGGGCAAAGAAGGAGTGGCGCCGTAAAAAGCATTTCAAGGTCCTGGAGTGGTCTAGCAGGTCTCCAGACCTCAATCCCATAGATAATCTGTGGAGGGAGTAGAAAGTCTGTGTTGCTTTGCCACAGCCCCAAACATCACTGCTCTAGAAGAGATCTGCATGGAGGAATGGGCCAAAATACCAGCTACAGTGTGCGCAAAACTGGTGAAGCCTTACAGGAAACATTTGACCTCTGTCATTGCCAGCAAAGGTAATGTTACAAAGTATTGAGTTGAACTTTAGGTATTGACCAAAAACTTATTTTGCACCATAATGTACAAATAAATTCTTTAAAAATAATACTATGTGAGTTCCTGGATTTTTTTTTTTGCTCATTTCATCTCTCATAGTTGAAATGTAGCTATGATGAAAGTGACAGACCTCTCTCTTTATTCTAAGTAGAAAAACTTGCACAATCAGTGGCTGACTAAATACTTTTTGGCCAACAAACTGAATAGAATTATAGCGATGGGAGGTCGTAAGACTGGAAAAGAAATAACAGGCTGGAAAATGGGTTTCAATTGCTCTTGAGTTTTTATTGCAATATTCAACCATTATGTTTTAACGTCATGTCCTGCTGATAAGAGCAACGTTATAAGCTGCTGGGCTTTACTTTCTTACAGTTGGTCGTTTTTAGGTCTAGGTCATTAGAGGAGATCGATTTTAGACCATTTTAGAGATGGAGCATGAATATTGTCCTTTTTGTTGACCTTGCTAGATGTTGTCCTTAACCTATTTTCTGCCTTGATTTTTACTTTAAACAGCATCTGAGGAGAATTTAGCCAGAGGCTCTCATTTTTAATATGAACTGAATATTATATGGTGAGATGTCACCTTTTATGTTCTTTCTGCCTCAGTTGGTAACCTACTAACAGACTTCTCTTATTAAGGTAGTGCTGCATCCGCTACTTAAGTGGTGCTCTTCAGACCCTTGTCCACATATCACAGTGTAACTGCCACTTGGAGTCAGTCTCAGTGATACATGGATCTGTCTGGTTGTGTCGGTGCTGCTATTAGTCCTTCCACTCTCTCCTGGTGTATATATGCTACAGAAGTTAGAATGAGCCAATCCTGGTCAGCCTGTGGGGGGAGTCACTTTTTTCACCTTGTAGTAAAAGTGGTTGCTGGTTTCACTATAACCCAATATTTGTTTTTTGTCTTTTAACCTTCATCTTTAGAATCAGACCACTGAGCCACGCTAAATTTGAAATATTTGTCAAATATTGTGCTGTGAAATATTATCTAAATGCAGGTGTAATAGACGGCCAGTAATGGAGCTAGAAAAGGTTCATAGAGGTGACCAATGTTTACTCAGAGGTGGCCAGAAGCAGAAAGGTCCAGAAACCAGTCGATCATCACTAATATGATGGTACCAACAGGGAAAAGATGAACACCCCATCCCTGTTTGCCAAATAAATCACTGAAGACAGATCAGATTTTGATGAAGCCCTTGCTTATAAATCCATATATTTCTACTCAGATGCTCTCTATATTAAAGTGTCTGGTTCTGCATAATATCCACATTAAATGGGCTGAGTGGTCCTTATTTATTTCTAATTATTGAGCAAAGCTCCTAGATGACAGCAGAAACATAACTTTTCCTTCTCATATATAAAACATTAAAGGTTGTTATAAAAATGTGAAGTCTGTGTTTTTCATCTTTAATGTTAGTATACTGTTAAGCACTGTATTTTCATTGTCAGTGTATGTTTAATAAAATAACAAAATTATAAGCTTAAACTCTCTAGTGGTTTAAAGAGGAATTTCTGCAGAGATGCCTTGTCAACATTAAGCCACAAAAAAATAGGGAAATAATGCCTTTCAGTCTGTCTGTGGAAACACGGCCAAATGGTTGAGGTGTTCAGAGTGAACCTAGAACACCTCTAAGCGTTATTCATAAGAACTATGACTGATATAATCAAATAATGAAAAAAATAAACCAACTCCAGGTTTAACAAATTTAAATTAGTGCAACTTTTAGCCTTAAGGGGCGCTAGACCTGTAACCTTCAGGTTTAGCACCCCTATAGGCCACACGCAGCACTACACTGTGGTCTATAATAAATATTAAACAGCATCTTTCTGGGTTTAAGTGCTGGATTTCCTGGTAAACCAGAATGATATCTGATCAGCTAGTGGTTAAAACCGTTACGGTTGGCAAACAACAAATTTCACTTAGCTAGCCATCGTATTTAAGAGGAGCTCAGACTGACGTAAACTCAGGGTCACATGACTCATTCAGGATGAATCCAAAGAGGGAGCACCGACACGCAGACAGAGATTAATAACGGACATGAATTATTATTTCATTTAGGGCCGCAACTAATTTTTATTTCGCCAATCGATCAATCTGTCGATTATTTTTTCGATTATTAATCAGAGACCAAAAGGTTCCTTAAAGAAGACTTTTAACAAACTGAACCAGGTGAAACTAAAACTTTTCGACTTGAGGGGAAAAATTTTCACTTTTTTTGTATAATTCCTGCTCTAAATGGGTCGCTCTGTCAGCTAAAGGGACGTTTTAGAGTCTCCATAGTCCAGTTAACGAATAATCGATTTTTAATTAGTTGACGATTAATCACGATTAATCCAATTAATTCTTTCAGGCCTTATTTAATTTCTCATAAACTAAGTGAGTACTGTAATATGTAAAATGTTATGAAATGTTTTAACTTAGCCTCGTGAAGTTCAACAAAATCTACTACTCACTATGTGCACTGTAAGGAAAAGGGGTGAGGTCCCCCAAGGGTCCAATTGAGGCCTCAATTGGATATCTTTATACTTCCTCTAGTCATTGACCTTTATTCTCCTGGCCTCAGATAAAGGGCTAAAAAGGTAAAGGAGCTAAAGGCAAAAGGGCTAAAAGAAGGGGTAAAAAAGGAGCTAAAAGGCAAAGCTGGGCTAAAGGTAAAGGGCCAAAAGGAAAAGGAGGCTAAAGGCAAAAGGGCTAAAAGGTAAGGAGCTAAAAGGCTAAAGGAGCTAAAAGGCAAAAGGAGCTGGCTAAGGTAAAGGAGCTAAGGTAAAGGGCTAAAATAGATGCAAGGCTAAAAGCAAAGGGCTAAAGGTAAAGGGCTAAAGGCAAAGGAGCTAAAGGTAGAAATTCTAAAGGTAAAGGAGCTAAAGGCAAAAGGGCTAAAGGTAAAAGGGCTAAAGGCAAAAGTCCAGCTAAAAGGTAAAGGGCTAAAAGGTAAATGTCTAAAGGCAAGGAGCTGCAAAAGGTAAGAGCCTGCTAAAAGGCAAAAGGCTCAGCTAAAAGCCAGCAAAGGAGCTAAAAGGCAAAAGGGGCTAAAAAGGTAAAGGAGCTAAAAAGGTAAAGGGCTAAAGGCAAAAGGGCTAAAAGGTAAGGGTCTAAAAAGGTAAAGGAGCTAAAGGCAAAGGGCTAAAAGGTAAAGGGCCTAAAGGCAAAGGGCTAAGGTAAAAAGGGCTAAAAGGTAAATGTTCCTCTAAAAAGGTAAATGTGGCTAAAAGGTAAAGGGCTAAAAGGCAAAGGAGCTAAAGGCAAAAGGGCTAAGGCAAAGGCTAAAGGAGGCAAAGGAGCTAAAAGGTAAAGGGCTAAAGGCAAAGGGGCTAAAAGGCAAAAGGGCTAAAGGTAAGGAGCTAAAAAGGTGAAAAGAGCTAAAGGCAAAGGAGCTAGACGGACTAAAAGGAGCTAAAAGGTAAATGTCTAAAAGGAGTAAAGGCTAAAGGAAAAAAGGCTAAAAGGCAAAGGAGCCTAAATATTAAAAGGAGCTATAAAAGGTAAGGAGCTAAAGAGCAAGGAGCTAAAGGCAAAGGAGCTAAAAGGTAAGAGGCTGCCTAAGGTAAAGGAGCTAAAAGGCAAGGAGCTAAAGGTAAAGGAGCTAAAGGCAAAAGGGCTAAAAGGTAAAAGGAGCTAAAAAGGCAAAGGGAGCTAAAGGCAAGGAGCTAAAGCAAAGGGGGCTAAAAGGTAAATCGTCTAAAAGTTAAAAGGGCTAAAAAGGCAAAAGGGCTAAAGGTAAATGTCTAAAAGGTAAAAGGCAGCTAAAGGCAAAGGGCTAAAGGTAAGGGTCACCAAAGGTAAAGGAGCTAAAGGGAAAAGCCGCTAAAAGGTCAAAGGGCTAAAGGCAAGAGGCTAAAAGGTAAGGATCCTAAAGGTAATTAAGGAGGCTAAAAGGTAAAGGAGCTAAAAGGCAAAAGGAGCTAAAAGGTAAGTCTAAAAGGTAAAGGAGGCTAAAGGAAAAAAGGGCTAAAAGGCAAAAAGGCTAAAGAGCACAAAGCTGGCTAAAAGGCAAAAGAGCTAAAGGCAAGGCAAGGCCAAGCTAAAGGGCAAAAGAGGGCTAAAAATTGAAAAGGGCTAAATACAAAGGTCTAAAAGGTAAGGGGTCCAAAAGGTAAGGAGCTAAAAGGTAATGCGGCTAATAAAGGCAAAGGGCTAAAGAGTAAAAGGTCTAAAGGTAAAAGTAGCTAAAGGTAAAAGGTCCAAAAAGAGTAAAGGAGCTAAAAGGTAAAAGGGCTAAAAGAAAGGGCTGCAAAAGGAGCTGAAGCAGAAGGGCTAATTTTAAGCAAAAGGAGCTAAAAGGTAAAAAGGTCTAAAAGGTGGTAAAAGTCTAAAAAGGTAAAAGGTCTAAAAGGTGATAAGGTCTAAAAGGTAAAAAGGGGCTAAAGGAGAAAAGGGCTAAAGCAAAAGGGCTAAAGGTAAGGAGGCTAAGGCAAGGGCTAAAGGCAAAAGGGCTAAAGGTAAAAGGGCTAAAGGCAAAAGGGCTAAAGGTAAAGGCCTAAAGGCAAAAGGGCTAAAGGTAAATGTCCTAAAAGGTATTAAGGTCTAAAAAGGGAAAAAAGGGCTAAAAGGCAAAAGGAGGCTAAAGAGCAAGGAGCTAAGGTAAAGGCCTTTTAAAAGGCAAAAGGAGCTAAAAGGCAAAAGGGCTAAAAGGTAAAAGGGAGCTAAAGGCAAGCCAAGGGCTAAAAGCCAAGAAGGCTAAAGAGTAAGGGTCTAAAGGTAAAGCTGGCAGGCCAAAACAAAAGGAGCTAAAAGGTAAAGGGCTATAAAGAGCAAAAGCTGGCTAAGATATAAAAAAGGGCTAAAAGGTAAATGTCTAAAGGTAAATGTCTAGTAAGGTAAAGGGCAGCTAAAGGCAAAAGGGCTAAAAGGTAAAGGAGCTAAAGGCAAAGGGCTGCCAAAGGCAAAAGAGGGCTACAAAGGCAAAAGGGCCAGCTGCAAAGGTCCAGAGGTCTAAAGGTAAGGGCGGCTAAAAGGCAAAGGAGCTAAAAAGGTAAAGGCAGGGAGCTAAAGGCAAAGGGCTAAAGAGCAAAGGGCTAAAAGCTGTAAAGGGCTAAAGGTAGCAAAGGGCTAAAGGCAAAGGGCTAAAGGTAAAGGGCTAAAAAAAGGGTAAAGGGCTAAAGGGCTAAAAGGCAAAAGGGCTGGGCTAAAGGCAAAGGCTAAAGGTAAAGGGCTAAAAAGGTAGGGGCTAAAGGCAAAGGGCTAAAGGCAAAAGGGCTAAGGTAAGGAGGTAAAAGGGTATAGGAGGCTATAAGGTAAAGGAGCTAAAAGGCAAAGGGCTAAAAAGGCAAAGAGGCTAAAAAGGTAAAAAGAGGCTAAAAGGTAAAGGGCTAAAGGTAAGCGGCTAAAAGGTAAAAGGGCTAAAGGTGTTGCCTTGAAATGCTTCATTGTTTTGACAGATAACTATGCAGATGACACCCAGCTGTATATCAACGTGTCACCAGGTGACTATGAACCCATTTTGAGTTAATGCAGAGAAGAAATCAAACAATAAATACAAAATGAATACATTTTTGTTTCAATCATTGTCAAGTAAAGATAGATTTTCTTTTATTGTTTTTTTTTGCCCTTTTGTCTACATTGTTTTCATATTATAATTGGGCTTATCGGGCTGCTCAGTGGTGCAGTGGGCACTCACTGCCTCTTCTGCATGGAGTTTGCACGTTCTCCCTGAGCCCGCGGGTGTTCTCTCCGGGTACTCCAGCTTCCACAGTCCAAAAACATGACCTGCATAGGGTTGATAGGCTTTTCTAAATCCTCCTTAGGTGTAAGTGTGTGAATGGTTGTTTGACCTGTTTGTCTCTATGTTGCCCTGCGATTGACTGAAGACCTGTCCAGGGTGGACCCCGCCTCTCTGTCCAGGATGGACCCCGCCTCTAGCCCACTCTAGCTGGAATAAAGCGTGGTGGTAGATGGATGGATGGATAGATGTTTTGATATTTTATATTAAAAGCATGTATTTTGGCATTGGATTTCTTTTTATTTCATGGAACATATTGTTAACACATGATGTAAATGTCATTACTAAATGCCATATGCAGGAGAATCTCTCCAATGGAAAGAAGTTATTTCATTTGACCTGATTTTTTTTTTCTTAGGTGAAAAATCCATTTGGCCCAGTTTTAGAGCATTTGGCTAATTTGTGCTAAAGTGACAGCCTCGCCTGGCGCACTGCCCACTAACATTCATGGCAAAAAAAAGCTTTAACTCATTTAGTTGTGATTGGCTGGAGTTCAGTCATGTTGTTAATCTATAGAATATGATGCTTCTCTGGGAGTTTTCTAAATTTTCACTGTTTGTTTTGAAGCAGATTTGGTGAAGCTGAAAATATTAGATTTTTTGTTTAATCGCCTCTAAATCAGACATAATAACAGTCAAAAGTGGTTCTACTGGGAAAAAAAATATCTTTTGGCTTCCCCTTGCAGAGTTATCAAAAGTTTGCTGTTAGACCTTCTAACCGTGTAGCTCTTCATGATTTATTTCAGGTGTGTATTTTCAGCGGAAATTGCCTCTAGAACCCTCTGGGCTGAACAGGTTAACAGCTCTACTGAGAGGAGATGATTAAGGATTGTTGGTTTAAGCAATAACGCCTGGTTGTGTTTTATGATGGGTTATAAGTGCACGTCATTTGGTCTGTTTGGACTTTTAGTTCCCACACCAGTGTCTTAAAACGCTCAGCTTATGAGCTGCCAGCCATTTGAAACCATAGAAAACAGGTTAGTTTGGTGTTTAGTGCTGCTCTCGGTCTGTAGAGCTCTTAAAGGAAAAGTCCGGTCATTTTCAGAATACAAAGTTCTTTAAATCTGAAATTATTCCATCCTGTTCAATAAATGATCAGTGTTTTTAATTCAGAGTCATTTTCATGTGAATGTGCTTTACTGGAGGCATCCATGTTTGTCAAAG
>JAGKQL010004867.1:0-12966 GCA_018398635.1 Cyprinodon brontotheroides
GCAAATCCATCTGGCAGAGTCAGGTTAGTCTATCTGGACTGGAACCTTCAACTTCTGTGAAAATAAGGAGACCGGAAGAGTTTCGACTGTGAATCCAAACTGGTCCAGCCTTCGGCGGCTTTCACCACCTATACGTTCTGTCGCTTAGCAACCATGCCGACACACACTGTTTATTTTTATTTATTTATGCGGTTTGGATTACGTACATGAAAAACGCCTTCCAGCCGCCACGGCAAACCGCGAAGAGGCGAGCGGGCCAGAGGCTGCTGTTGAATGGGTATCTTAGTGACAGCGCACCGCCAATGTATGGGAGTCTGAACGCTTCCGACAGAAATAATCTTTGAAGGCAGGATGGTAATCTGGATGAACTGACTGCACAGACCATGTTTTCAGGAGGACTGTCACACTTCAGAAATCTAGCTGCCATTTTTCCAGGCAAAGAAAGGATAGGGTAGCTCCGCCCACCTCGCATCAGACCCACTTTACCTCCGCGCAGCTAGAGAGTAGCAAAGATGCTTCAGCCGCGCGTCCGAACTAAACTTGTTTTTGCTGCTTTAGGTGTGAACAGGGTGACCAGACGTCCTTTTTTCCCCGGACTTGTTCTACTTTTTATACCTAAAAAATTTCCGTGGGAAGTTTTAAAGTCGTTCTGGATTTTGGGCGACTACAGTGCAGAAGAACCGAAGCTGTAAGCTCCGGGGCTGGTGGGGGCTGGGGACAGACCCACCTAACCTGACCCGCTGATGTACGGGTCGCCCCGGAGCTCACTGCTCGGTTTCAATGTCCACTCCGGTCCAATCAGCAGTCCCCCCTTTGTCCTCCTTGTTCAGAAACCCAAATCTGGTCAACATAGGTGTGAACGTAGCATAGCAGTGGCTAGCTTCCAGTCATGGCATCCTGCACTCCAGCATCTCGCTCAGGGTACGCTACATCTGGGGGAGGGACAAGCAGACGACCATGATTGACGTGTCAGGAACCAATCGTGTACAACGGACCGTCTTTTGTGATTGGTTGAGGTTATTCATTGATTTCTCACTGTAGGCGGGACCAATTATTTTAGTTTCACCTCCAGACCTTCTATCTCACTGCTTGCTAAGCGGTTGTTGGGAGATCTTTAAGCCAGAAAATGCATTAGAAAGGATCTCCTACTGCACCTTTAGTTAACATTTTGGAGGATCTTCATCAGATTTATAGTTCCCACACTGCAGATATGTTAGAATCTGTCATTAAATGTCAGCATTTACACAGTAACAGATAAAAACATTTAAATTATGCGCCACATATCTGACTCAATAACATTTTGAAAAACAGTTTTCATTAATTGCAATATTCACATACATACACCACTGTTTGGCGCCAACTACCCTTTTCCTCCGATCACGGATCTGCTGGATTGCTTGGATTGGCAATCAACCACAGGATATCTTAACATGTTCCTGTTATGATCCGCCTTTCTGGACTCTTTAGTTCTGTTTAATTTTATTTTAGCTTCTCAGTTATTTTTTTATTGATGTTATTCTGTCTTGTTGTCAAGATCTATATCGTTTCAGTCTTCCTTGGTATTTCTTTCAATTATCTATTTTCAGCATTTCAGGTATTTATTTATTTTTTTGTTCTATTTTTTCCTATTTACTTACTTATAGTTTATCAATTCTGTTTCACATTGATTAGTTTTCATTTGGTTTCTATTCCCTTTTGCGTCATATTAGTTTTTCCCAGCCCTATTGTATTTACTGGTCACTCCTTTTTACCCCCTAGTGCTCCTACCTCTGTCCACACCTGCTCCCAATCAGCTGATTACTCCATTCATTGGTATATCTCCCATATATACTCCACCCCTGTGCCAAGGATTTATTCAAAGATCTGACCCACATGCAGAAAACCAAACAGAGGGACCAGAGAAACGTTTAACGGGTTTTATTGTGAGTTGGTAGAGAGAAGTCCAGTGCTGCTCTGAACACTGTTGAACCGGGACTGAAAAGTGAAGAGAAGATTCTGCGGTTAGTTCAGGCTCACTGGGAAATTTGTGTCTTTGATTTGAAGAAGGGAATAAAGGCAGCAGGACTCACGTTTCCAGAAAAAGGTGTCTTTCATTGAATTCAGTCGGTGTGGGTTGTTCCAGTAATAGACTTGTTTGTTGGAGGGCGGACAGGGTTTACCATCGGCGTCGCCAGACCCCATTTACTGGGGCACGTGCCCCAGTATAAATGAGCTGTGCCCCAGTAAAGCTTTGTGCCTAGCAACGCCCCTGGGGTTTACCCAGGTTGAGGTGTTTCCTTGAGGAATGGAGGAGCTGACTGCAACTTAGATTTTCTGCAGTACTTGAAAAGTTTTCTTGTGGAGAAGCAAAGACAAAAACAACAAGTTTAAGACTCAGGTGACAAAAACTCAGCATGGCTAGGGTACCCAGAACTGGCAAACACTCTGGCGTCGAGGTAGTGGCAGTCAGCAGCTTAAGATTCCTCCGGTAATGAGGCAACCATCCGCAGGTGTGTGAGGAGGCCAACGAGAACCAGGCGCCACCTGGTGGTGGAGGAAAGACAAACACAAACACAGACCACACAGACTGGATTTCTAACACTCTGCAGTTCCTCGTTGCTGGATTCTCCTTATTTCTCCTTTATGTTCCTCCTGATGTCTCCCTGTTTTGGTTGGAATGATTAATTGATTGACTTTATTGATCTGACAGTGGAGAAATGTACTCGTTCAATCAGCTCAAATATTCAAAGAAGAAGAATGTGCCAAAGGAAGAAAGGTGCATAGGATATATGACAGCTTTTTTTTAGTAGGATTATAGCATTATACTGGGTTATTGCACAGGGTGTTTACAAGTGGATGGATATTTACATTTATATATATAGTTATTGCACTGGGTGTCCTGTCATTGACTGGATTTATTATTCTGTTTCTACCACATCAAATAAAACTACTGTACAACTGCAAGTTCCTGCATCTGAGTCCTTAAAAAAATCCACATATCCAGACAGTTCAGCAGCATGGAGTTAAATCCAGATTTCTCTGTCAGAGGAAGGCCAGTCATGCTGCTGTGGTCCTGAAGTCAGCATCTTCTCTGCATCACAGAAGACGAAGTGCTCCAAGCCCATAATGTGATACAACTTCCCACAACCAGAGCCTGGCTGCAGGGATTGGCTTCTCCTGTTCCCCCAAACATCAGGCTTCTTCTCTGCTCAATGGGACTATGGCGTGTGAAACTGGCCAAAGCTTCTTCAGAGTAATTTCTGCACCTTGAGCTGGAAGTTGGTGGTATTTCCTGGTGGATAATGGATGGATATAAAGAGAAACACTGAACAGGAAAAGTTCTTGTTCCTTTTTTCTGACAGAAAAAGAGTAACACTAAAAATACCCACATCTTGCTTTTAAAATCAAGGAGTATTTAACATGATGAATAGATTCATGTTGCCTCCTACTATAGGGTGCAGGTTTCTGCCTGTAGCTAGTTTTCCCCATTGGCCCTGATCAGGCTTCCAGAACTAAAACAGATTTCAGGAAATGTGGCTTTTTCAAATGTCACAAAAAAAAAAACAAAAAAAACAATCTAAACTAAGGTTGTCCCTGACAGGCTAATGAGACCACACTGAAGTCACTCAGATCTTCTTAGCAAAAATGAAGTCCTGCTTTAATAAATAAATGTCCTGTGAAAGTCACGTCATATAAAAAATCTTTCCTTTTCGACAAAAAAACAAGGTTAGACTCAGAGAGACAAAGACTCAGGTTAGACTCAGCTAATCTAAGCTTGGCTAGAGTTCCCAAAACTGGCAAACACTCTGGCGTCCAGGCAGAGACAGTCCACTGCTTAAGTACTCCTCCAGATAATGATCCAAAGAGCCGCTGGTGTGCAGGGAGGACCAACAAGGACATGGCGCCACCTGGTGGTGGAGGGAGAGACAGAAACAAAACAGACCACACAAGCTGGATTCCTGACAACAATTCCTGTCCTTAAAGATGATTTTCAGTCAATGAATTAAGCTGTTCACAGTTTAAAAGCTAGCTAGTTCACCACCGGGTGACAGAACCCACCTTGCTCAAAGAGTCATATTGGACCAAAAAAAACAAAAAACAATTCTGTCTAGATTGGCAAAAAAGTAAAAGACTTATATAAGCCATGTATGGCAACATGAGCTTTAAGCGTATTAGCCAACTTACAAATTGATGAAATAATGGAAACAGGATAAAGGAATCTTTCTATGGTGGACGTGTTTCTGCTGGGAGGAGCTGATGGAGTAATGAGGAACCAAGCAGGAACTGATGTCCATCAGAGCAGAGCTCTCTAACCTCGTCTCCAGCGTTCCTTGGTGTTTTTCCCTTTGGGATCCACGGTTGTAGGTACCAGATTGACTTGGGGGCCTGCGCCTTTTGAGATGCGTCAGAGCGCCCGCCATCTTAAATGTGGCAAATCTGCAGTTTCTCAGTCACTTAAACAGTATCAGAGGGACTTTTAATCTCTGAATATACTTTGTATTCCAGAGTATTTTTGTTTTTGTAATATTACAAAAAGTTTATTTTTGTATCCCTTTAGCTTCATTTTCTCCTGAATTTATTCCTCGCTACAAATGCAGACCGCTGGCTCAATGTAGTTTGTTTGAGTGGCGCTATTAAGTAATGTGACGCCATCGGGAGGCGCAAGGCCCATGGCTAATTCGGTGACGTCATCGAAGGCGCAAGGACCATGGAGAATTTCTTCGTAAAATTGTCCGCTTATTGTGAAACCTAATTTCGTCAATAAAACCCACACCCCGCTATATAATTACTTTAGTAAGCTGTCCAGACCATTCAAAATGTTTAGTGCAATTGTGCAAACGCTAAAACAATTATGTATTGTGACGTTATCAAAAGGCGCAGGCCCCGAGTCAATCTGGTACCTACACCGCCTGAGATGCATCCGCCACTTTGTTTGGCGCCGCACTGAAACGTGTGTTGCAGGCCATAACCAGAAAGATTATATAATTCATTTATTATACAGATTATTACGGGATTTGAAAACTCAATAAATGTTAGTTTGACCTCCTGCACATCATATTAAAACAAGCAAGGAAAAAAAAATCTATTTTCATAAATTTTTTAAAAAGCTCCAGGGAGCTGCAAAGGGGGCGCTAAAGAGCCGCGGGTTGCCGACCTTTGACCTGGACCTACTGAAACATTCAGTTTACCGTCATTAAAAAGCAGATTTCGATTTTTGGGTGGTTTACACTTGAATCAAAGGTGACTGAATGACCCATTTTTAAGAAATGGGATAAAATGGGATTTGTTGATAGATTAACAGGAAATGCAATATTAAGAACATAGTATTTCCTCCAGCTGGAAAGAGCTACAGACTGACTGAGGAGCCAACAGAGGTTTTTTCATCCCAAAGCATTTTATAGAAGCTTTCTGAACTTCTCTGCGATCTTCTCTGTGGCATTAAAGTCCTTCCTGTGTGTCTTCAGCAGAACTTTGGCCTCCATGAGGTTCCCTGCTGACCGTCTGCCAGCAGCTCCCACACTAAAGTTGATCTGGAGGCAGCAACAGCAGGTGTCTGCTGGTAGTAATCGTCCCTTCCACGCTCTGCTCCGGGACAAAGGCTGGATCTGTTGGAGTCGGCACCGTGCCCACACAGCCGCCGGAGGACGGGGGGGCCCAGTTCCTCCAGAACGCCGTGTTCTAGGAATCCGTGTCACATTCTTCTTGCTCCCATGTAAATAAGGCAGTGCTGCCAGCAGAGACACCTCAGAGCTGAGGAGAGGAAACGCAGAACTGTCCTGGAAATAAAACTAGACCAAAACAAAACCTGGACCCAGAACTCTTTCCAACACTCCTTCTTCTCATCTGAAAGGATGAGAGTTCTGTTCATCTGAGTCTAATTCTGACCCACGCACACCTGGTCCCTACTGGACCCATCCTGCAGGAGCTCACTGGTCTCTCTGTACCTGCAGTAGCTCTCTCCAGGGACTCCAGTTTCCTCCAGCAGTCCAAAAACAGGACAGGTTCATATCAGGTGCGAATCTGTGTGTCATGTTATTGACTGGAGATCCGATCGGGTTTAACAAGAACTTCTGAACTGGTCCATAAAACAGAGCATGAACCTGTGGTTGTTTCTTGTGAAATAGTTCTGCTCAATAAAACTGACTTAATGACCCACATGGCCCCAGAGTAATGAAGACCGCTTTCCAGGTTCTAATAAGATGCGTTTATATAAGCTTGATTTAGCACAGAACTTGTAAAAAAAAAAGCAGAACCTGCCGTGAGTCAGACAGGAATGAAGTATTAAGTCACCCTCCAGCAGGGCTTCAATGTCATCATGTACATGTGAGGTCCATATTTGGTCTAGTGTTAGAAGTGAACAGTGAGCTGCAGCCAAATGTGACCAGAACCTGCAGCTGCTGGTAATAAAAGACTCCAATTCTCTAGAGGGACCATTTAGGATTCCCTCTGTCTGATAATCCAAAGCTACAGTGGACCTGGAGTGTGTTTAATTGTTATGGATCCACTGATTATGTCCAATGTCTGTTAGGCCTTAATTAAAGGGGCTGCATGGTGGGTGCAGCGTTAAAGCGAAAAGGTTTGATTCTTTCTGCACAGAGTTTGTATGTTCTCCCTGTGCAATCATGGATTTATGCTACGTTCACACCACGAGCAGCAGGAGCAGCGAAAACGCATGTGCTGCTTCATTTTTGACGCTTGAAGTGTATTTCTGATGCATCTGGTGGTGAAAAAGTGGGTCTGATGCGTGCTGGGCGGAGCTACCCTATCGTCCACAAGCAGCTATAAAGAACCAAAGTGATCTACTTTTTCAATGCTTCCATGCTGAATAAACATTGCCTCATTTTTTTATTCTTTTCTTCTTCTTCTTTAGTTTTTTTATTGACGTATGGCATCCAACTCAAGGTGCATTTACCGCCACCTATCAGACTGGAGTGTGGTCATCCATGATGTCAGAGGGAAGTTGATAATACATACCTCCACGGTATACACAAATCTGCACATTTATATCCATAAATTAAAAATAATTGAACTTTATTCATCTCACATCTGCATTTAACCCCTCAGTTCAATTCTATTCAGTTTATTTCCTATAGCTCCAATTCCCATCATGTCATCTCAGGTCACTTTCCAGTTCACCAGATCATCCAGTCAGATTGATTCAAAGTTTTCTATCTAAGGAAAACCAGCTGATTGCATCGACTCATTGACTTCAGCAATCCCTCACACTAAGCATGCTTGTAGCGACAGTGGGAGAGGAAAAACTCCCCTGAACAGGGAAGAAACCTCCAGCAGAACCAGGCTCAGTGTGAGCGGCCATCTGCTGAGTATTCACTCACTCGGGGTTCAGGGAGACAGAAGCAGACATATAGAAAAAGAAGCATAGATACAAAAGGCAACTTTGTCAACCAGCTCCACAGGCGGCCCCGCCCAAGAAACACACAGCCAGGCAGACGAGCTCCGAGCCAGCTCCCATGTCAGAGGATGAAGAGAGCACATCCAGTTAGTCACAGTCAGAGAAACAGGACTACACTGGAAAACAGGCCAAGCTCCAACATCTAGAAACAAAGGTGTTGATGGCAGCAGCACAGGACAGCTGATATTTCTCTCCAGGATGGAGTCACAGCCAAACAGGAACAGACCAGATGAAGCTACTATGAGAAAAAGCAGAGAGCAGAGAGAGTTAGAGATTGAACTAACAGATTCTGCAGAGTGGGAGAATAGAGATAGAATGAAGCAGAATGATGAAAAAAGGGGTCCCTATATCAGAATAGGTGAACATATCATTAGACTGCAGGAGGAAGCCTGCAGGCTGAAAGCATCACTGTTAGCTTGGTGGTGACTATAAATTGCCCTTAGCTGTGTCGTTGTGATGGACTGATAGCTAGTGTTGCACCGATACCAGTATCGATCCAGCTCTAAAATGGTGAGTACCAACAAATAGGGCATCGATACCATTTTAAGAGCCTAAAGTTTCTTCAACTATTTTCAAACATTCCAGGTTGGTAATAAAAAGTTCTACTGGATTCACTTTTAGTCTTTTTTCCTGCTTCACAAAGGAAGGCAGCAGCTTGACATGAAGCCATGATGGTGATTATTTTACATCCAAGCAGTGCGCAGTTCTTCATAGATACACACACATCAATTTCAAACAGACTGTATCGGTATCGGCCGATACTGCACAGTCAGGCGACGTTTTTGGGGCCACAAAATGGCATCGGAGCAACACTACTGGTGAGCTATCAATGGTGGACCCTGGAAAAGAGGCAGTAGAAGGATACAATAAAGGGATCCATGATAAGTTGTAACAATAGACTTAATTTGAGAAATGGTTATATAACTATTTGTTGTCAATATTTTGCATAAAAAATGTCCAACAAGTTCAATTAGTCTGGAATTCCTTCCATTTTGCAGGACTCTGTCTTTTTTGTTCCAGTTAGATCCTTCCTCAACATCAAAATTAAGTTTATGTCTATTGGCTTTCTGCCTTTAGGAGAAGAATTCCTCTAAACACTCATAAAAAACTGTTTGAGAACAGATGGAACGACGTAATGCATGATACGTCCTCATGTTGGTGTAGTTTAACTCTTAGAAGGTATATGAGATCAGATCAGAGTTTGATGAATTATATCGTCATTCAAGACCAGAATGAGTCCTTATAATGGTGAGGAGACTGAGGAGGAGCTAAGCGAAGCTAACGGAAATGTTAGAGAACAAAGCAGAAACCGCAAAGTTTACTGGAAACATTTACATAAGGCGGAGAGTGCAGGTAAATCCTGGGTGGGAGGAAAAAGCACTGGAACACGGCCAAGGCTTACCTGGGACAGGTGAGGTAAAGCGGCAGGTGGCGAGATAGTGATCAACAAGATCTGAGGAGCTGAGGGCAGGAAGTCAGGAAAATACCCCAACAAATTGCAGACAACTACCAAAATTAGAGATGAGGAATATTCCTTCTTTCACCCCAAACAAAACACATTCTGGTCTTAATGTTGTTAGGACCATCTACTGGCTCCCACTCACTCTGATTGATTCTCTTTCACTTTCAATCCTTTCTATGAACCCTCACAATAACCAAAAACCTACCCATAAACACCTTATACCCCACTATAACCTTGACCTAACCATTACCAGTACCTACCTGACCCTGTACACTAAGGTCACACCTTAGTCCTAAAACTTACCAATAGTAAACAGGAAGTGGGGACCGGCAAACCATCCTTTCTGTGGTACAAACAGTCCTCCCCCTGATGTTGTAATCAGAAAAACATCAGCATTCCCCCCACGCACACATTAATCTGGTGTTTCCCGGCAGCTCAAAGATTTTGGCAACATTAGGACCGTGAGTAATTAAAGAGAGAAAAGCACCGTGTTCCCGCTGATTTAATGAGTTTATGACTGGATGTGTGATTGTGTGTCTGGGGTGGGGGGTGGGGGTAGTACCATGAGACAACACCACAGCACATGATAAGACTTGTGAGAAAGTTCCTGAATGCTGGAACTGTTCCACAAATGGAAACAAAGACCATTTCTACCCATTTTATGTCTTTTATTATGTTTTAGAATCAAATAGAATAGAATTTTACTGGTTAGTGGGGACGTCTGATATATAAACAAGCATCAAGTTGCAACAAGAAGGTTGTGGATCTGCATCCCTCCCTAACATGAAGGCTACACGTTGTCCCTGGAGGCGTTGTGTCGCTTTCCTGCGGCTTTATCTGACAGAACCAGTTGAACCGGGTCTTAGCTGCCCTAAAAGGTTTAATGTTCTTCTGCAGAACCATTAAGGTTTTATTTATCTCTGTGACCCATTTATGACCAACCTGATGATGCTGCCACCACCATACTTTACAATTAGAATGATATTCTCAAGTCCATGACCATCGTCCAACTGTGAGGATGGACAAAGCCTTAGAACAGGCATCCCTGCTTCACTTTCTCTCTCCTCTGTGTCGCTGGAGCAGTGCTGCAGGAGTGCTAAAGTTACAGCTTTATTCCCCTCTCTCATGGCTGGATGATTTTGTTGATGGGGGTTGTTAGTTCTTAAGTATTCTCTGCCTTAGACAACGCGAAGCTCCTTTGAAAATGAAAACCGCTAGTAAATAGAAAAGCTTGTCCTTGGTTTAACGCAGAGCTATGCATTTTTGTGCTAAAAATGCTAGTGAAACTGAGAGAAAAATATCACTTTCCACAGGCCTCGCGGAGTCCTCTTCCTAGTCTGCAGAAAAATTTGTTTACTGCTGTATAAGATGTCCTTTTTGTGAAAGCTTTTAGTAGTATAGTGCTCACTATTATAATAGTAAAATGCATGTAGCCTAGAGTTTCTTTTGAATACCCACTGCGTACTAACTTCAAGAGCCATAGCTCTGTTGAACCGCCCATTCCACCTCCCCGCTCTTAGCAGCAATGATTTTATGGGATTCTTTATAAATAAGATTGATCTTATTAAAAATAAGATCATAAGCACTCCCTATCCGCGATTGTACCTGTATTTTTAATTGATAGTTGATTAACAGGCTTTTGCTCTTACCTGCAATCATCATATCAGCTGTGCTAAAAGCAGGAAAACCTCTAAAACCTGCAGGACAGCGCCCACTTTGGGGATGCCTGCCTTAGAACATCTAGAAATCGCCAAAGTAGAGTTCTGCCGTTAACATTTTTATGTTTATCCATTGAATTAAAGAGATGGATAGTGGGATGAAGGGATGACAGACGCACTCTGGAGATGTTTGTTTGTTTATTTAAAGCAGATTTTGCAAAAATGTTGTGTCTTGTTGGTTGATGGCGAAGTGATATAATCACCATCTGCTGCACCTCGTGTCTCCATCATTGACACTCTTGCTTTTGCTAAACATGAGTTTTTTTTTTTTTTGTTTTTCTGTCACAGTTCAACCACAGCATTTACAGCTGTTGGGATTCATTTCCCAATACTTGGCTCTTACACGCCCTATAATTCTGCTGCTCAGCTCTCAGTCAGCAGAACCTGAATCTCCAAGCTGGTAAAGCCTCTGATCTTTGTCTTCGACGCCATTTCTGTGAATGAACACCTTCCCAGACTGTGGGGGTTGAACCGGATCTTTTAGCCTTCTCTGCTCTAAGCACTTGGCCACTGCTCCCATAGCTATATTTGTTCTTCTGAGCAGGGCAGTAGAAGAAGCACTAAGAGCAACCAGTTGTACATCTTCCTAAATATTCCGCTGTATCTTAAGAAAATGGAAGCGTTTGATGACGACAGCAGCTCACCAGTGATGGAGCAGGGTCAGTAAGAGTGCAAAGATGTCGCCAACTTTCTGCCGTCAATAATTACACACATACTGAGTTTATGTGACCTTTAGATTGGCTCAATAACCGAGAGCTTCATGGAATGTATTTCCACGGTGGAGCAGCGGCATCCATGCCATCGACAACAAGTGCAAAGCGTTGGAAGCGGTGGTGTAAAGCATGTCACCACTGGACTGCTGAGCAAAGGGCACGTGTTCTCTGGCGTGACCAATCACTCCCCTCTGCCTGTAAATCTGATGGACCGGTCTGGGTTTGGCGGTTGCTATGAGAATTGTTCCTGTCTCTCTGGATTGTGTTGAATGTAAAGTTTGGTGGAGGGAGATTATGGTGTGGGGATGTTTTTCAGGAGCTGGGATTCGTCCCTTAGTTCCAGGAAAGGAAGGAAGATATTTTCAACACTTCCATGCTTCCAGGTTTGTGGGAAGAGTTTGGTGTTGGCCCCTCACCCTTCCAACATGACCGCACCAAAGCACAAAGGAAGGTCTATACAGATGGCAGAGTCTGGATTGATGAATATGACTGGCCTGGTTTCAACCTAATGGAGCAGAGATTAAGAGTTAGGCCTTCTGGTCCAACATCGGTCGGTTCTTCTGGAAGAATGGTCAAAAATTCCCATAAACCCTCCTAAACATTGTGGAGAGGCTTCCCAGAAGAGATGAGCTTTTCTAGAGGTAGTGAGATGCTACATTTCTGGTCATAAAAATGTAGCTTTGTATGTGCAAAGTCTACATTGAGTCTGCACTTTTTGGCATAGTTTGCACAACTCAATTAACATCATCTTGAGAGGACTGAACTTTTAACGCGGAGCTTCCTTGTTTGGAGCCCAAAATGCTCATCAGATGTCATCTTATGTATTATTTGCATGTCAGAAGGGTGAGAAATGACAAAGAGATCCTCCATCTAAGTGAAGAATTGATGTTTGATTTATCAGCCAACAGGTCACACTTTTCCCCACCCCAGAAAACAGTCCTTTTATTGATAAGTTTTTGAATAGATGCTATTTATTAAAACTTTTGTGCATGGTCTAAACTTAAAGGAAAAGTCCGGTCAGCAACAAAAGATCGTTATTTATACCTAAAATAATACATTTATGTGATTTAATTAATTTAGCGTTAATTAGTTCAAAATAAAAGCAATACTTTCATGCAAAATCAATGGGAACTACTAGACACATCTGCAATCAACAACAATTATTGAAGATTTCCAGAGGACTTCACCATTGAAATTCACCAGAGCTATAGTGAAACTGACAATGCCCACGTGCATGGCAGCTGGATGCTGGAATACATCGGGTAAAAGTGAAAAAAAGAGTTATTCCACCTTTCTGATTCCTGATCCTCCACGGACGGGTTGGTCGTTGGATCGCCAACTTGAAGAGGGAGGATTTGCCATCGAACTTCTGGCCAGAGAAAAAACCCGTAATATGTAGCCAACATTTGGAAGAAGAATGTTTTCAAGATGACTTGGATAATAGCGCGTTGTGACAAACACCAGATACAGCACTGGGACTTGATCAACAGCCGATACCGCACCGTGACAATGTCACTAACCAGTAGGTGGCAGTAGTGTTCTTTGACAAACATGGATGCCTCCAGTAAAGCACATTCACATGAAAATTACTCTGAATTAAAAACACTGATCATTTATTGAACAGGATGGAATCATTTCAGATTTAAAGAACTTTCAGAAGTTTATATTCTGAATATGAGC
>JAGKQL010004868.1:0-12852 GCA_018398635.1 Cyprinodon brontotheroides
ATCAGCTGTGCTGCTGCCATCAACACCTTTGTTTCTAGATGTTGGAGATCGGCCTGTTTTCCAGTGTAGTCCTGTTTCTCTGACTGTGACTAACTGGATGTGCTCTCTTCATCCTCTGACATGGGAGCTGGCTCGGAGCTCGTCTGCCTGGCTGTGTGTTTCCTGGACGGGGCCGCCTGTGAAGCTGGTTGACAGTTGCCTTTTGTATCTATGCTTCTTTTTCTATGTCTGCTTCTGTCTCCTTGAACCCCAGTGGGCCTCAGCAGATGGCCGCTCACACTGAGCCTGGTTCTGCTGGAGGTTTCTTCCTGTTAAAAGGGAGTTTTTCCTCTCCACTGTCGCTACAAGCATGCTTAGTGTGAGGGATTGCTGAAGAGTCAATGAGTCGATGCAATCAGCTGGTTTTCCTTAGATAGAAAACTTTGAATCAATGTGACTGGATGATCTGGCAGGAACTGGAAAGCTCCTTCAGATGACATACGTTGTGAATTGGAGCTATATAAGTAAAACTTAAACCTGAATAGAATTGAATTATTTGATAACTGAAGCATTTCTGTTTATCTTCTAACAGGGGACCTTTGAACTGGTACCGAAACAACCAGGCCAACTGGAAGTGGATGTGTTCGCAGCCTACTGGGAAGGTTTGAGACCATTATGAGCTTTTTTCCTTGCTAACAAAATAAGGAAATAAAAATGCATGTTTGCAGAAATTAACCTAATTACAAAAACAAGGTTTTTCTTTATATATTATAGATTTACATTTTCATTACTGGAATATTTGAAAACCTCCCATCGACTTACAGTCATAACTATTATAAGAAAAATGAACGTTTAACTTCAATTATTAAATTTTCTATAAAAAAATAGCATTTACTCTAAACAATAATATGTATATAGAGGGCTCAAATGCTATTTCTTTCGTCAATATAACATAAAATATTACTTTTTCAAATGAGAAATACAACAAACACTGCAAAAACAAAAAAAAACTACTACATCGACATTTCACAGTGAAATATTTTCTATTTACTCTCTGTTTTCTAACTTTGAGTCATTCCCAGATAGCCAGACTAACGTTACGCTGCAGACTATAGGATCCATCGGTGAATAGATGGATTTATTGCTTAGTTCATTCACTGACCTACTAGTGGAACGTCTTCCTACAGCCAGGAAATGCTTGTTTTTGCAGCTAAATGTTACACATGTAGGCATTTTTAATGGGTGTCATCATGGTAGTGGGGAGTACCAACATGGCAGACAGTGGCTTTAATTTTTCGGGCAATCCAGTGAATAAATAGAAGCAGTGATGACACCTGACAGCCTGGAGAGTCGTCAGCATGACGCTGCAGAGGTGGATGAGTTCCAAACAATGTTAGAAACGTCTAACATTGATGTCCAACTAAAGACCCGGTTCTACAGGAGCCGGCTGGTTCTGTTCTTAGAGACTCTAAAACCAGAAGCAGGAACCCAAACATGCTTCCTGCACGACCCTGATCTCAGGCTGGGATGTTTCCAGGTTCTGGTGCCGGCTCTGATGGTGACGGCGGGTAAGGACCCGGTTCTGCTGCCGGCGCTCTCACAAGGGATGGAGGACCTGGTAAGACGATCATCCAATAAACCACCAGCTTAGAGGAGGCGGGACATCACAGACCAATCTGTCCCCTCCCCCCCCACAGATCCCCAACCTGAGCAGGGGACACATCGAGGACTGCGGACACTGGACTCAGATGGACAAACCGGCAGAGACCAACAACATCCTGATATCGTGGCTGAAAGAGACACACGGGAAGGCGGGGGGGGTCCAGGTGGCCCCCAAACTGTGACGGAGGAGGAGCTCAGGAACGGGGCAGGGAGACGACATGAAGTGAATAAATGATGTTTGAAAAATTACTAAAATAAAAACCAATCAAAGCCTTTGATTCACATTTTACTGGAGATCAGATTTATTCCCACTGGTGTAAAAATCACACATTTATTATTCAACACAGCTGGTTTGGATATTTTACATCTAATTCTTTACATTTCTCTTTATTTTCTTTGTTTAGTTTTGCAATTTTAACCAGTAAAAATTAAAGCCGAATAAAATTTTTTTTAAAAAATCATTCATAAATCGACATAAAACAAATGGAATAAGTGAAGGACGTCTCTGGTGGGAATATTTTAAATGTAGAGAAACATCTTAAACACATCTGGAAACATTAGAGGCTGAATCTTTATCTAAAATTAATTTATCTGGAAGCTTTTCTCTGCTAAAGTATTTCAGTTTCATTGTTTTTCCATAGAAATAAACTTTAAATTCTTATAATTGTTGCTCTAAATGGAGCCGGGGAGCAGAGAGGAGGACGGATGAGTAGAGAAAGTAGTTTGATTTTCATGTGAATGTGCTTTACTGGAGGCATCCATGTTTGTCAAAGAGACACTACTGCCACCTACTGGTTTGTGACACCACGAGTGCGTATCGGCTGTTGATCAAGTCCCAGTGCTGTATCTGGTGTTTGTCTGGCAACGGCTATTATCCAAGTCATCTTGAAAATTTATTCTTCTTCCAAATGTTGGCTACATATTACGGGTTTTTCCTTTTTTCTCTGGCCAGGAGTTTGATGGCAAAATCCTCCCTCTTCGTTGGCTATCCAACGACCAACCCGTCCGCGGAGGATCAGGAATCAGAAAGGTGGAATAACTCTCTTTTTTCCACTTTTACCCATGTATTCCAGCATCCAGCTGCCATGCACGTAAGCATTGTCAGTTTCACTATGGAAATCTGGTGAATTTTCAATGGTGAAGTCCTCTGGAAATCTTCAATAATTGTTGTTGATTGCAGATGTGTCTAGTAGTTCACGCATTGATTTAGCTTTGGAAAGCGGGCAGGAATGGCGCTAGGCTTACACTTTTACCGTGACGCCACTGCTGGAAGATGGCAGGAGGGAGGGGCTACTATATAGATTTGGGCAAAAATGGCCGCTTTTGGACTCACTGATCGTTGACTAAAATTATTTTTTATTTTTTTATCTGATTAAAGCTAAATTCATAAAATCACTGCAAACGCATTAGTTTTAGATATAAATATCAATTTTTCCCGTAAAACTCAGTCTTTAGGAGAAGCAGGATGAGGGCTCCCTCTGGTGGCGATCTGGGAGAACAGCTTCCCTCACAGCTTCTTCTCCTGGAACAGCTTCTCCCAGGACGGCATGATGTACTCATAGATGATCTCAATCTGTCAGAAACGCAGGTCCGTTAATCCCCTCCCCCGCCATGATCCACTAACCCCCCCCTCGCTGCTGAGCTCACCTGCTGAGATCTCTTCACTCCGTATCGGAACAGCGTCGCCTGGTGCTCGCTGTTGTGAAACAGGATGTCAAAGGTCACCTCTCGGCCCATCATGTCCTCGATGGCCGGCTTCACCACGGAGTGGAAGTCTCTGGGGGAGTGTGTGCCGTCCAGCATGTTGTTGACCTGCAGAAACACACGGCTCAGCTTTTTTTGGGGGGGCGCAGATGTCTTAACTTTTTATTCTCACTCTCTTGTCAAAGACATCCTTAAAACTACAAAAATAAATAATATAAAACATCTTTGGATTTAAACGCACTCAGGTGGAGCCTGGTTACGGTTTCAGACCAGAATAGTCTTTTCCTCCTGAGTGGATCAGTAACGTTGCAGCAATGCTTGCATCCGTCTGCAGCCATACTGGATTACCCACAATCCAGTTCGAATCCACTAATATGACAGTCGTTCACATACAACTCAAAGACTGTAAATTAACTTAAAATCAATTAAATGAAATATTTATAAATTATACAACTATCCTAACCAAAGACTAACTCTCCCCTGGACAGTTTCAGAGGTGTTACCTTGTATTTCGTCCCCAGCATCTCTAGAGGGTCCAGTTTGATCTCTGACCTCAGAGCTCGGCCGTACAGCGGGATCTTTGTGTCTGCATCTGGTGGACAAAAAAAACAAAAACCAAAACTGTTAAGACTGATTTGTCCCCTAAAGGGCTGCTAATCCTCCTGCAGCAGCGTAACTCAGATATTTTTGATTTATGCCCAATATTCCACCTGGGTATGAAAGTAAGCGCGATTCAGCTCAGCAAAGAACTCATGCTCTTCCCTCAACACTGAAGTCCTCAGACATTTTTCTTTCAAGCTTGTTTTCTTTTCTTTTGCAGGTAAAACAGCACATTTCTTCTTACGCTACGCATTGCATTATCGTGGCAGAGCAGACGCTGAGTGCGCACTTTCATCTGGGAGTTTGGTCTGCCTCGGCTGCTTCCGTGAGACTTCGTGGAAACGCTTCAGGAAATCTATACACTTCTGTTTATGCTCTAAAACATCTCTAAATGACTTCGTTTTTCGAGTAAATTCTGGATGCGCTACCCACTCAGGACACTTGGAATACATTGGACGAGAGCAGCGTGGAGGAATATTGACACGCTTTTTGTGGACTTTATGGACCTTTCTGCTCCTCGGCCATAGACCTCCATTATTTGAATGTCAGCAGAGCAAGAAGCCTCCCAGATCTCACGATGCATTTCAGATATCAAAGAATTACTCCAAAGTGTTGTTCAGCATGGGGTGAGTAGAAAAATGAAGGTTAATCATGTTTTCGGTGTACTATTCCTTTAACTCTGCTTATCCTGAGCGATCCGCTGCCTGTATGGCGCTGGTTGTTCTCTGAAGCTTTCAGACCAGCTTCAGTTGGATTTAAACACTCAAGTTTTTACTAATCAGGTCCCTTCTAAAGGCTGGTGTTCATTTTCAGGGACTTCAGATTACAAATACAAGCCATATTTGGTCTATCAACATAAAATACGTCCAAAACGACATCCCATTATGTGGTTTTAAATTTATTTTATATGAAAAAAAAGTCAGGTACACATAGTTCAACAAAGTACTTCCTGCAGGAAACACTGGAGCAGCTCAACGCTAGACTGTTTTCACCATTTTAATTTAGATTTCTCTTGTTTCATATATTTATCCAGTGAAAATTTTTTTAACTCTGTTTCACCTGCAAGGCATCATAATGTCTGAGTGAGAAGTGTTTCGCATACGAATTTGTATTCAATAACAAGCCAAATTCTTTCTCAATAATTGTTGTTTAACCAAAGTGTGTTTAATTTGTTTTGACTCTGACAAGACCTTTACAGCTTTTTCCTCATAAGTAAGGGAGATAAACTCCGTCTAATTCAGAACAGGGCTGATTACCAAGCAATAAGATCTCTGTTTATTTAACTGGGGTGAATAATGAAATATTTTCCCAACTACTTTGCTTTTATTTCTAACAATTTGAGCTCAGAAAGAAAATAAAAAAGTTAATTTTTGTTGCCAAGAAGAATATTTTCAGTTATTACAAAAATAGAAGAAAATCTGTATCGTCGGAACATTTCCTTTCTTCTAAGAACATCATCAATAATTTATCTGAAGACTAACATTTCTCATTTAGACATTTCAGCTGTTTTCTTAAAAAAGAAGAGAGAAAATCCAAGATATTTCTGGACGTTGAAGACGATGACTGACCTCTGCTTGTCAGGTGAGCCACATAGGGAACACCGTCCCTCTCCCCAAAGTATATTCCAAAGTGGGAAAAGTATTTGTTCCTGGGATATTCCACGATGTCTCCTGGGTAAAGCTTCGGACGGGAATTGGTCTGCAGTGGGGAAAAAAAAAAAAAAACTGCAGTAAATTCAGCTGAAACACATTTTATTACATTTTCTACAATCATTAAAGATGTTTTCTCTTCCTAATGGGGTCTTATTTACCAATGATGAAACAGACCCTGTTGGTCAATAGGGTTGTGGGCGGAGCCTGCTAAGACGTGTTCTTCTGAACCAGTCAGAGCATATTTTTTCCAATTTCTTTACATTTTTACAGGTAATTTGGGGCAGATTTTTCTGGATTTCAGTTAAGTCAGAGGAAACGACCAACAGCAGAAGAAGTTTGATTATGAAAAGTGAATAAGTGAGTCTCTACTGCTGTGGGCTGAAATGCCGCTCAGTGAAGAAGTCATTATTCATTGATTAAAACAAGATTCAAACAAACGGATTACTGTTATTAAATGCACTCGGGGGTAAAGTGCGTCACATCTGCAGACATGTCTTTTGGTCTGATGAAACTAAAACTGAATTGTTTGGACATAATGGTGAAACTTTGCTTAAACCGTAACGCACTCAATGGGTATGGAAGAGGCTGCATCATGCTGTGGGGTTGTTTTTCTGCCTTTCTGTCTTTCTAAAAACATTAAGAAGAACTAATGAAGCAAATGGTAAAGACACCAAGAAGGACTTTAAGGGTTGACATCAGTTAATGGTCTTAGCGCTATGCTAATGTTAGCAATCAGGGTCAGTAATTTATTGGGGGAAATGGTTCACAAATATGACCCATTTCAAGCAGGACCTAACAGGTGGAGTCCCAAAGGAAAGATTTTAAAGTTTAAGATAAACACTGAGATGGATGATAGAGAGAGAGAATAGAATATCCTTTAATGAAGTTCAACAGTTTATCATATAAGGTCTATTATGTCTGAATCATAAAACGATTGCTCGCGTTCTTCGTCTCATGGATGTGTGCACCGAACTAGAAGCATATTTATGAAATAATTTGCCTTAAAATTTGTTAGATTTTGTTTTTATTGTGTGATTAATGGAAAAGAGACGCATCAGGCTAAATCAGAGTAAACAATCTTAGCATTCTACGAACATGAAGTAGTACCATTAAAACATGGAGGCTAAGAAAGTGTTCAGTAAGCAGTGAACTGAATATCATCCTGTTCTGTTCACACTATGAATCAAGATGGATCGATTAAAAGAGTCCTTCCAAGCCAAAGTCTAACGATCAGCTTCAGCTGAGGACGAGGCTGATGCGGCCTGGAGAAGGTTGAGGGTTGGCTAGCAAAAAGAGGGATGATTGAAGGAGTCAGGGTCAGACTATAGCCTCAGGAACATGGGATTGACTGTAAAGCACCGTGGTGGCTGCATCTGATCTGCTAAATTTCTAACACAAGCAGAAGAAAATACTTTATTCAATACTGCTTCACTAACATCGGAGCATCTGTAATACTAGCTGTTCTGCTTCAATCCTAGTGGCACTGCTTTCTGCTTCAGTCCAAGCGGTACAGCTTCACTAGAGGTACTGCTTCACTCGTATTGGTACGGCTTCACTACTTGCACTGCTTCACTCGTATTGGCACGGCTTCATTTGGCCCTTATAGAATACTGTAGCAACATTCAGGCCAGAGGTGACGAGTTTTGGAAAACAACAGCTCTTAAATCCCCAACATTGTCTAAAATCAAACAATATGGCGACGAGGACCTGAATTACTGCTGGTAAATGAGTCAATATTCCCCATTTCCAGCTAATTATGTCCTAAATTAACTTCACTCCTAGTGGTACATTGTCTAAAATCAAACACTATGTTGATGAGGACCTGAATTACTGCTGGTAAATGAGTCAACATTCCCCATTTTCAGCTAATTATGACCTAAATTAACTCAGTTTTAGAAAACGTGTTTCAAGAAAGCAGAAATGTTTCATCCTAATAACAGCCTCCATGATTAACAATGATGGACTCAGAAAGAGAAATAAAATGAAAATTGGACCCAAACAGAGTCCTGAGCAGCAGCTCCTTCATCAGGTGAAGGTTTCTTACCGTGCCCATGTCTGTCGATGTTCTCCGCAGCTTCGTCCTCCTGATCTAAAAGAAACCCCACCGCAGTCACACAGGAACCCCTGCTGCTTTACATACCAAACTCACCCATGTGATGAATGTGTGCAGAAGTCTGCTATGGTCCACTGAGCGCTCTCACTTTACACCTCCAGGAGAAGAATAGCCTGATCCTCCTCTGGTCGCCTCTTTAGAGAGAACTTCCAGGCTCCACTTGGGTTCTGGATCCCTTTGGTGGTTCTAACCGGATTCCCTCTTCATGGAAAACCTTAGATCTCCTTCAGAGTCTCCATCCCGGGACCTTTGGGTGTGTTGGCAGGTGTTTCCTAAACAGATCATCTGAAAGAGGAACTAGCTTCAGTCCGTTTGGTTTGGGTTTTTTCATAGAGATAACAAGGAAAGTGCAAGAAGATAAACCAGAACAGCTACCACAACCTTTCTTTGTTCAATTGATCCTTAAATAATGACATTAAAGAGAAAAAAGTTTAGTTAACCTGCATTTTCAACTAAATAAAAGAAAAGAACTCTAATTTTTTTAATGGGTCAGACTCGGTTCTATTAGCAATAAACAGAAGACAAGTTTCAGCCACACCCAAATATATGACCACTTTGTTATGAAATGAGAAAAAAATCTTGTTCCAGCTTGTGCTTTCCCCACCCAGCCTTCCAGATACGACGGGAACTTCTGCAGCGCCAGCCGGGTCGTCCAAATCTAAGTCTGGTGACTTGGTTTTGAAGGGAAGAAAACATCCTTTTCTTAAGGAAAAACTTTAGCTCAACTTTAACTTTACTTTTTCCCCTTAATTTCTCAGATTTGACCTCATCCTAGAGAGTGGGAAGTCTTTTTTTTCTCCCATTTTGTCGAGATAAACTAGACATTTCATAGTTTATCTCCAGCAAAAGCATAAAACAGCTGAGGCTCTGCAGAGAGGATGACATCAGCTTCCTGCAGCTAAATAAACAGGAGCTCTGATCAGCGAGAAGTTTTAAAAACAGAAGCAACAGGAAGCCGGTGCAGAGGTGCTACCTCTGCTGTACCACAACCGCAGCTGCATTCTGGACAATTTGGAGGCAAGGTGTGAGCAATGAACTGATGAAAGATGAGGTCAGAGACACCAGCTGGAAATGAGCTAGACGGGAAACACCTACGTGCAGAACGAACAGATCGTGTTCACTTTAAAAGGAAACCTAAAGCTGAGCCAAAAAGAAAAAAAAAAATAATCAGTTCAACTAAGCTGACTGAGTTCTTCATCCTCATCTTCATCGCCAAACGCTAAAGTTCTGCAAGCAGACCTGTTATACAGACGTTGACCTCTCACCTGGTTCTGTCCAAACAGGAGCTAATCGCAGCCAGGGCTAACGTCTGCAGAAGGACCGCTGATGCTGATTCATTTGATCTGTGTTTATCTGAGTGTGTTCATTATTATTCCCCCAATAAAGTAAATAAAGTAAGAATTTATTATTATCTATGTGAAATGTAGCTCCAGATGATAGATGTCATCAGTACGCTTCTGTTCCATTTGACCAAGATTTCCTCCTGTTCTCCCCGGATCCAGACCTTCTAGACTGTACTCCTGTTCTTGTCAACTGAGAAACTTGACAATTGAAATTCTCCAGAGCTATAGTGAATACATCGGGTAAAAGTGAAAAAAAAAGGGTTATTTAAATTTTCCGGTTCATGAAATTCAACATTATAACATCTATATATATATATAAAATCCAGATTGGTTTTCGGAGTGAAAATTGAAAACAAAAAGATAAATACGAGAAGAGGAGCGTAGAGAGACAGGGCCCGTGGTGTGGTTGGTAAGCCCATGGCCCTCAATTCAGAAGCCCATGGGTTCAAATCCCACTACTGTCCTTTTCTAACTGTAGAAGAAACAAAAAGATAAATACGCCTGTAGAGAAGTCCAACTGTCCAAAAATGTGGCATTGATGTTAAAACGTTCACTCTAAAACTAGAAGTCATGGGTTCAAAATTCAATATTCTCCTTTTCTAACAACTGTAGAAGAAGAAACAAAACGATAAATGCGCCCGGAGAAAAGTCCAAATGTCCACAAGTGTGGCATTGATGTTAAAGCCTTGACTTTAAAACTAGAAGATCATGGGTTCAAATCCCACTGCTGTCTTTTTCCAACAAAAAGAAGAAACAAAAAGATAAATGCGCCCGGAGAAAAGTTGAAACGTCCACAAGTGTGGCCTGGATGTTAAAGCATTGGCTCTAAAACTAGAAGATCATGGGTTCAAATCCCACTATTTTCCCAACAACTGTAGGAAAAACAAAAAGATAAATGCGCCCGGAGAAAAGACCAAATGTCCAAAAATGTGGCATTGATGTTAAAGCATTGACTCTAAAACTAGAAGATCATGGGTTCAAATCCCACTTCTGTCTTTTTCCAACAACCATAGAAGTAGAAACAAAAAGATAAATGCGCCCGAGAAAAAGTCCAAAGTGTGACAGGTGTCATAGCAGAGTGGGATTGTTCAAGTGACTGTAGAAGCGCCAGTGGTGCAGAGTCTGAGTTCAATTCCATCTGTGGTTGACGGAGTTTTGAACTACCCACTGCGTGTGGGTCGGGAGGGGGTTGTGTCCCCTCCCTGTTTCCATGACAATAACTGGAGGGGGTTATACATCAGCAAACAATGTCTGACTAGAAATTTTAACGACAGTCAAAAAATTTTCTAAGGTTGTTTCTAATATACTAACAGTAGTCTTTTTTGACAAACTTTCAGTATACTACATTACTTATGTTGAGACCAATAATTAGTTACATTAATTAAGAATTCATTAAGTTTCTTAATTAAGATTTCTTTCAGTAACTCATGTAACATGTACTTACATGTAAGTAACATGTTACTTACATGTAACATGTACTTACATGTAAGTAACATGTACTTACATGTAACATGTAAGTTACATGTAAGTAACATGTACTTACATGTAACATGTAAGTTACATGTTAGTAACATGTTACATGTAACTAACATGTAACTAACATTCCCTGCGATGTAGCATTTTAGCAGAAAATTGTCCCCACCATGTAGGCAAAACAAGTATACACATACATACAGTTAAAAATGACGAGATGTCCTCATATATGCATGAGTGAACTGATTTTAGCTGTTGCCACAAACTCTTGGTTGCAGAGAAGTATTTTAAATATGGCGGTAGATTGTAAAGTCTAGGTGTTGGTAAACATATTTACAGACTTACAAATTAACAATGATAGGAAGCTGCACAGTTAAACATTACATATTACATGTAAGTTACATCATTATGTAAATAACTTTATGTAACTTACATGTAACATGTTACTTCTTGTGCATGTAGTAACATGTATAGCTACATATTCTTTTATGTAATGGCCTGTTGCAAGCGTAGTAACGTATTAGTAACATGTTAGTAACATGTTAATCTTTCACATGTAACATGTTAGTAACATGTAACATGTTACTAAATATGTTATGTTTATATTTAAGTAACACCGTAGTAGTAACATGGTATGTGTAACCATGTAACAATTTACTTCAACATCTTCAATATATATTACATGTTGCATGTAAAAAGTAACATACTTGTATGTTACTAACATCAACCAAGTAAACATATTACATGTATTGCTACATGTAGTAACATGGTGCATGTTAAGTAGCCATGGTAGTAACATGTTGGTAACATATTGTAACATGTTCACTAACATGTTAGTAACATGTTAGTAACATGTTACATGTTACTAACATGTTAGTAACATGTTAGTAACATGTTACATGTTACTTACATGTAACATGTTACTTACATGTAAGTTACATGTTACATGTAAGTAACATGTAACATGTAACTTACATGTAACATGTTACTAACATGTTACATGTAAGTAACATGTAACTTACATGTAACATGTTAGTAACATGTTACATGTAAGTAACATGTTACATGTAACATGTTACTTACATGTAAGTAACATGTTAGTAACATGTTAGTAACATGTTACATGTTACTTACATGTAACATGTAAGTAACATGTAAGTTACATGTTACATGTAAGTAACATGTTGGTAACATGTTGATATTTATGTTACTTACATGTTACTAACATGTTACTAACATGTTAGTAACATGTAACATGTTACTAACATGTTACTAACATGTTACTAACATGTAACATGTTACTTACATGTTACTTACATGTAACATGTTACTTACATGTTAGTAACATGTAAGTTACATGTAACATGTTATAACATGTTTACCGGAGACATGTTACTAACATGTTACTTACATGTAACATGTTAAGGTTTGATTGCCTTCAATTGGATATGAAATGGGTATGAAGCAGATAAATAATGCTTTTTTGAGTAATTTAACAAATGTTAAATATAAACTTTACATAGAATTAAACAATTATTTACTGGAAAGGTAAGATAGTTACTGTAACATGTTACTTAACATGTTTGTCCCAACACTGCAAAGCTGACAGGCAGGATGGAAAACTTACTAACATGTTGCATGTAAGTTGCATGTTACATACATGTAACATGTTGGTAACATGTTACATGTAAGTTACATGTTACTTACATGTAACATGTTAGTAACATGTTACATGTAAGTTACATGTTACATGTTACTTACATGTAACATGTAACTTACATGTAACATGTTACATGTAAGTAACATGTAACATGTTACTAACATGTTACTAACATGTTAGTAACATGTAACATGTTACTAACATGTTACTAACATGTTACTAACATGTTACTAACATGTAACATGTTACTTACATGTTACTTACATGTAACATGTTACTAACATGTAAGTAACATGTTACATGTAAGTAACATGTAACATGTTACTAACATGTTACTAACATGTTACATGTAAGTAACATGTAAGTAACATGTTACATGTTAGTAACATGTTAGTAACATGTTAGTAACATGTTACATGTTACTAACATGTTACCAACATGTTAGTAATGGCACATATTTTTATTTATAATAATGTTACTAACATGTTACATGTTAGTAACATGTTAGTAACATGTTAGTAACATGTTACAAATTTACTTTGCATGTTAGTAACATGTTACATGTAAGTAACATGTTACATGTTAGTACATGTATGTAACATGTTACATGTTACTTACATGTTACATGTAAGTAACATGTTACATGTTAGTAACATGTTACATGTT
>JAGKQL010004870.1:0-12714 GCA_018398635.1 Cyprinodon brontotheroides
TTGAACAGGATGGAATCATTTCACATTTAAAGAACTTTCAGTAGAAGTTTTTATTCTGAATAAGAGCGACTTCTCCTTTAAGACCAACGCAGTGGGCTGTTTTCATGAAATGATTTTATAAATCTGTTTGCAGCATGATGGGCTGGATAGTCAATGGCATTGGACGCATGTTGCCTCAGCCCGTCCCAAAGCCGGTGAGTGATCTGTCTCTTTAAAGACGTCATATAACCAACTGGAGTCACCTGACCTTCACTGATGATCTGATTTGTCTCCTCCATTCAGGAGGCGGCGAATGCTGAGGTGCAAAGCAGTAAGTACCCACTAACCTCACTGTAACACACCAGCATCAGTCAGAACATGGCAGTAGTTCATCAGCAGGGCTCGGCATGGTGCAGTTCTCACCCGTTCTCAGATAACAAAGAGCGCATTAGCAGACCGCATCATCTCCGCACAGTCAGCCTCCATAATCAGGAAATTTAATAAAAATCCTAGCTTCCTACCGAGCCGCATGATTTCCAGTGATGGTTCTGCTCAGCAGTGTGATGAACTTCAACGTCTGTCGTTGTTTCCTGCGTCTGGAAGCCCTGATCAGACGATCGTTTGTCGCATCCACTTCCCAAACATCCTCTCTATCAAGTAAATTCACCAAAGGCTGCCTTCTTCGCCTGACTCTCCTTAAACAACAAAATATCCAAATTATAACCAAACTTTCCTGAATGTTACGGCCTCCGCCATGTTGTTTTGCTTGTTTCCCTGTAGAGAGCAGTAGTACCGTAGATCATCACTGCGAGGCGAGGAACCGTGCTAGCATGGCGTTTAAATGATTAACTGAGCTCGGCAGGTTAAGTGATCCCAGCTCGGCATGGATCGGTTTCACAGGGTAGGGGGCCATAGTGTGAGCAGAACCTTACCTGCAGTCGGATTTCCGGTCCAGGTGCTGATTGGTTGGCTGGTTGATGGTTAGTGTCAGAGGTGAGGCGGACTCTAACTGAGCTGCTCTTCTCCTTCTGTTTCAGGGGGGAAAGTCGGACTGAGCCCCTAAAATAAAAGGAGAAGGATGTGCAGGATGCAGGACAGAGTCGCTCACACTGAAAGCAGCAGAGATAGAACCGTCGGACTGACGCCATCAGTCCAGTAGTGCTCACAGGAAGGCTTTTATGGACATCAACATGCTTTAGTTTGACACATCCAGCTGAGGAAAATACACCTGACAGGTGATCAGGGACAGGACTGCCTGACTTTCCAGGATATTTACTCTGACGTTCCTGGAGAGCTGATCAATAACCTTCCTGCTGTCCCTCATAAACTGGCTTCAGTCCAGCTTGTTGTAACTTTTACTGGGAGGACGCCACAGCAGGTCTGGATCCAGAGGTTCAGATTTCTACTTCAGCTTCTTGCTTTTTGGATCTGAGCAGCTAAAATACAACAAATAATGCTGGAAAATAAAAGTCTGATCAAGAAATAAGAAAATGGTTTGGGTCTTTCTCTCCTTTTTTTAACCACAAACATCCATCCATCCATCCATCCATCCATCCATCCATCCATCCATCCATCCATCATCCATCCATCCATCCATCCATCCATCCATCCATCCATCCATCCATCCAAATTTTGTATTTCTTTCATTTTTTTTTACCTTCTGCCACATTTCAGTCCTCAAAAATAAAGATCTAGAATTGTTATTCTTTGCTTGGGGCATGTCTCCATCAGTTTTGCGCATCTTTTGGTGTATAGAAATTCCCATATTTTCTCAAACCCCTGAACTGATGGTTTGTTATTTTCTTTCTTTTTTCTGTCTTAATGTTGGCAGTGGGCTTTAGGGGCTGCCCTGCAAGGCTTTAAACCTGGGTTTAACCGGAGACTAAGCCATTCTCAAGCACAGATCAAGGAGCTCATTCTGAGCCTGGATCCAGATTTATTGTTGATTCTGTTCATGGTGGAGAATCCTGCTTCACAGCAGCAGGTTGAGCCAAACATCCTCTAAATGTGCAGGGTCATCTTTGAGCAGCACGCCATTTTCACTTTTCTTCTCACCAGTTCACCGCCAGTTCTTCCAGCAGTCCACACTTTCTCTCTCTCTCTTTTTCTCATGGTCTTCTCCTTCTTTTTCCCATCGCCCCGGCTTGCACACAGGTTTGCCTGCCGTGTCTAAAAGTAGCAGCAGCAGCAACCCAGACCGGACAGCTCATTGGCTCATTTGGATCACGCGCAGCAGCCTGGAGCCGGACGCTCCCCAGGGCTTTACCGTATTAACAGGAGAAGAGGAGCAAGTGAAGTTAGACACTGTTGTCGGTGTTGATGTTTTAAATCTGGTTGGGTCAGAATTAGCCAGCAAGTGGATCCGGATCCGGACCTGAGTCCGCTAATCTGTGACCTCTGGTTTAGAGGGATGGCCGGGTCATCGTAGATTGATAGTAGATAGATTATAGTCTGATGCTCCTTCTATTCAAATATTATCTCAGTTCTTCTTGAGATGTTTAAAGCCTGGAAAATCTTTTTGTATTCAAATCCAACTCTAAATTTTCCCACAACATTATCTCAGACCGGACTGGTGTTTTCCCAGTTCCTTGTGATGCTCTCTGTGCTTTAAACAGACCTCTGAGACGATGACAGAGCAGCTTCATTTATACGGAGACTTGATTACACCCAGGTAGATTCTGTTTATCATCATCAGTCATTAAGGTCAACATCTGATCATTCAGAAATACTTCTGGAGAAAGTTTGCTGCACTGAAAGTAAAGGTGCGATTAATTTTGCTCACCAACTCTTCATTTTTTATTTGTTAACTTTAATATATCCAAAAACATTTGTTCCCTTCATGATTATGTCCCACTGCTTGATTCTTTAGGAAAAAAAATACAATTATATATATATTTATGTTTTATGCATGATGTGACAAAAGTTAGAAACATTCAAGGATGCTGAATAGTTTCTCAAGGCACTGCATCTGTTTATCTGTCATCCGATCAGTGGAGCATTTCAACCAGTTCAGAAACATGAAGGTTTTATCTGGAACTTAGAGACTTTTTAGGTCGTTTTTATTTCAAAATGGAGGCAATGAGATCAGCGAACCAACAAACACACTAACCAGTAAATAAAAACCCTCCAAACAACCAATCAACCAGCCGACCAACATTGCTTGGTACGTCCCGATCTTATATTAATATTGTATATCGGTCCAATATTAGCCAAACAAACTAATATTGGGCTTTATCGGATGGATGTTATCTAGCTAATAGAACACTTTGCTTCTGTTAACCATTTCTGTAACTCATTGGTTAATTTTATGTGTCGGTTGTTTTTTTATCCGTTTTGGTTTTTACTTTTTAAACAATATTTCAAACAACTGTTTGCCACAATAGACTGAATATAGTCGTAAAAAACGTATGGCTTAAATACACAGAAGCTCTGGCTCTTTCCTTCAATCCTTTATGTACAAAGTTATATCTCTATTATTATTCAGGTTATTTGCAAACTGTCTTTGATTTTGATAATTGACATTTACCCGTTGGATCAACCCAAAAAGCTTCTCAAACAAATGCAGACATCATTAGATCGTTTAATAGATGAACGCTGAGACACAGAGACGGTTTAGTGTTTTTATATATCAAAGTGATTTCTGTAATATGAGTCTACTAACCAACCAACTAACTAACCCACCAACCAACCCTGTAAACAACCAATAAGTCAGCCAACCAACCAAATAACATCCAACCAAAAATACAATCAACTGAACAACCGATTGGCTAACTAACCAACCACCCGTCCGACGTACCAATTACTCCAACAACTAAATAACCAGCTGACAAACCAACCAACCAACTAGTTGACCAACCCCCTGATTAACCAACCAAACTACTAATCAACTGATCAACCAACCCATGGACCAACTAATCAATTAGCCAATTAACCAACCAATTAACCACTCGACCACCCAACTAACCAGTTGAGGAGGGATCCACCATGGTTAAGAAAGAGCAGCTTCCTTCCAAAAAGCAGGTTTGAAACGTTAACCAGCTCTGCTTGTCCCTGTGGGTTTAGGCGGCTCTGCTGAGAAGAAGATGGACCTGGTCCTGGAAGATCTGGAGGAGGTGAAGGAGGAGCCGCATGAGCAGATCAATCAGCAGATGTCTAAAATAGAGGTGGGTGTGCTTTAGCTCAGCAGATACTCTGATTATTTACCACCTGTTCTTATCCACACCTGTTTAACATCTGCTCTGGGTTTAACAGATGTTCATGTTTAAGGATGGTTACGATTTTCCAATTGGCTTTGACTCAATGACGCAAACATACATATGAGTGTATTTCCTCTATTAAAAGTTCATCGCTGGTCTGGGTTATAACAGTTAGTTCTAAAACTACAAAGAAAGTGACTGGGCTGAACACGGCTCTGAGGAATTCCTCAACAAAGCTGAACATTGTCGCATTTTCAGTTATTTTATCAAATCGGAATTAAAAAAATGAGCTTTTATCTACCAGCAACTTTATTTAGGTACATTTATTCATTGCTTAAGAGCAAATCTTCTGATCACTGGAAGCAGCCGGTCAGTGAGGTCAGGACGTGAAGATGACTTCCTGAAGACCCGAGCAAACATCTCAGGGAGGAAGAAGAGGGGTTGATGGAACTTTAGAAGTGGCAGATTAGACATGTGAGCCTCCAAGTATATATAGGAGAGATAGGACAGGTAAGACAGCAGGACAGGTGAGACAGCCTGAGGGGAGGGACAGGTAGGACAGGGGACAGATCTGGCAGATAGAACAGGTAGGATGGGTTTCTGGGATGGACAGGTGAGATTTTATTGTCAGTGACTTAAAGGACATCTCTGTTACTGGTTGCAGATGGACGATGCAGAGACGCAGGTAGATGAACTGACCCCACTGATGGACAGTATCAAGAAGGAGGCTGGAGACGCAGTCCTCGCTCACATGGAGGAAAGGTTAGCAGCTCAGCGTCTTCACCTTCCTCCCCTGTCTTTGTGTGGTCCAGACCTTCAGCTTTTGGAGACGGTTGTTGGAACATGTCATGGTTTGAGTATTTACAGCATTAAAAACAGCAGAGCAGCTCTGATCTCTGCTCCTCTATGGAACTTCTGTCTGAACCATCTTCAGGTTGTATCCATATTTAGGTTTACATGGATTAGGACCTTTTAACTTTCAAAAGTTTAAGCTGTAGATTCCTGGTTCAGATTGCAGCTTTAAGAGTTCACCAGAGAAAGAAGGAAATGTACAGGATCCAAAAAAAAGGGTTTCTTCTGTCTGAACACTGGATCTGGATTCTGGATCTCCCCCCCTGTACCAGGCTGCAGCAGGAGCGTCTAGAGGCGGCCCGGGTCGCTGAGGAGATGGCCAGGAAGGCGGCAGAGGAGGCAGTCCGACAGCTGGAGGTGGAGCATTCAGCCAAGATCGTCATAGAAACGCTCCCGGAGTCCAATGAGCAGTAGGTTGCACTCTGCTCTGTCTGAAGCAGAAGATAATTTAGGGTCAGGAGCTGATTTCCAAACACTGAAACCAGAGGAGCCATAAAGGATCTGACCAACGTTTCTGGTTGTCCACAGACTGCCCAACATCCTGGAGGAGGAAAATGAAGATGAACCAGAGTAAGTCCATAGAAGGTTTCTGCAGATCCAAAGAAGTCAAAATTGATCTGTTGCTGTTTTCCCTGAGGAAGAATCAGTGAATCCTGATTAGATGCCCCCACAGACAGGATCCCTCTCTGCTGCTAATCAAGATACCAGAAGTAGTTTAACGATCATGACGCACTGATCAGTACAAAGAGTAAAGTGATGAAAACAATCAATTCCAGAGAGAATTCCAGTTTTTTATAGTTTTGTGTTAGAAAGCCAAACAGGCTTTGAGACTCCAATAAGCTGAAGGCTCCAGATGTTCCAGCTGCTCAGATTCACCGCAGCTTTCCGCTCTTTTCCTCGTTCAGGCTGCAGCACCTGCAGGAGGACAGTGAGGACAGCACAGATAATAAAAGCAAAAGCGCTGCAGCGAATCAAACGGAGGAGTAAGTTCAGCCACATTAGATGAAGATGAACTCCTGGTGCGGCTCTGGGAGCTTCAGCTCAGCTTGCATGCTTTTTCTAAAGAGCTGAATCTGCATCACACCACTGCAAACCTTCCTGATGGTTCCAAACTGCTTAGTTCAACCCAACATTACCCAACTGTATGTTTGCTACTGCAGCACAATTTAAACCTTAGAAACCGCCGCTCTCACGCTGCTCAGGTGCATCACTGCTATAACATTTACTCAACTGCACCTCAAACATCACTGCAGCTGGTCTTATTTTCATGCAACATCATGCATGTCCTCCATCTAAGCTGATGAAGATTAATTCATCTTAGTTATCAGGGTGCTTGGAATAACAGAACTTGACCTACATTCTTTCAAATTAAAGCAAAACTGTAAATGTTTAGGCACTGGGGCCGCTAGAAACTAGAAACGTCCAGGTCTGGAGCCCTTGAAGCCCCTGGTAGGGCTCCCCTGTAGCTAATGAACCAGCCATGATTAATACAAATCACAGAGTTCCTTGTAAAGACAAGGAAAATTTCACCCCTCTAGATTAAAACCTACCTCAGAGAACCAAAAATATGGTAGATGTGGTTTGGGTCAAATCTGTTTCTTCGGCTAACAACTTTTGGCTAAGGTAGCCCTCCTATTTAAGCTCAGACTGGTCATGTGACTCTGGGTCACATGACCACTAGCTATAACAATTTTGGGTAGAAAATCCCACAGTGTTGCTTTAAACTAATACTTAACAGGCACTCTGGGACTCACATTTTATTTCCAGCTGACCCTTATAGAGAGTATAACATTGAGGCAAACATGAAGTATCCCATTCTGATGTACAACTGGGAATTTGATACACTTAATTCCAATAGACATGCACTGTTCAATCTGGATGTGGATTAAGGCAGTCTCCTGGAAGTTCCCTGATATGGATACAGTTGTTCACAGATGTCCATCAGTCTGATAAATTATCCCAGATTTTAGACGATGCAAGGTGGGGTTTTTTTTTAATGCGAGAGAGAGCAAGCAGGCAGCACAATTCTAGGAAGTTCCAACCCAAACAGGAACAGAAGGATCCAGACTTCCAGGAATCCACAGAGTGTTCAGACAGGTTCAGGGTTTAGAGTCAGTCGGGTGCAGAAGCATGCTCACAAAGACAGGCACAGAGGCAGGCTCAGTGGTTGGGGGAAGCAGAGACAAGACGTGGTACCAGGATTTCAGCAGGACTTTAAACTGATCTCCTGTGAGCAATAAGCATCTCCCAGAAATTCCTTTTTTGGACTTGGGATGTCTGTTAAAGGAGAAGAACATACCTCAAACAGGTGTCAGGTCTTGATGTTCCACATAATTTGCTACGTTTTCTCACATTTCGACCTACTGCGAACATTTATATGCCACCAGATAAGGTCAGCATTCCAGGGTGGACATGTGTGCTAGCCTGGAAAGTAGGGTGTTAGCATGTTAGTTAAACATTTCATCAATTTGTTACCAGGATCAAGTTTGGAAAATAGTCACTGTAGCCAGTTTGACCACTTACTGTCATGTCAGGTCATGTTCTTTGTTTAGGCAGTTTCTAGTGTTTTACAGAATAATTAAGAAGTTTGTTTAGGGGTCATTGGGATTGGACCTTCTGCTTGGACTTGCAATGTTCAGGGGTTAGGACAAGGGTTCTAGACATTAAAAAGTAGCCTGGTCCCCTGAGTTCAAGATGGTGGTCTCTGCTTCTGGTAGATGAGTGGGAGGGATGTTGGTGAAGAATTTCAGTCATCAGGTCATAGTCATTGCAAAAAAAGAAAGTTAAAAACAATCCACTGGACTAAGTTTCCAAGACTGGATAAAACCTGAACTAAACGCTATTTCTGACATTTTGAATTGAAAAATCTTCCTGGATGGAAGAGAAACGTCTTCAAACTTGGAAACAAAAGTCCAGTGGATTGATTTTTAACTTTTTTTTTTTGAGTTGGATGTTGGTCCAAGATGATGGCAGGATAGGAACAGAGATTAGAACCCTTTCTGCAGTACAGTGTTTCTTTCTCTGGGGAAAAAGGAGCTGGACTTTAAGGAAAACTCAAAGCTCCATTTATTTTCCAGTCTGGTCCTACAGTCATGGGATATGGATCCAGAACCATATCCAGTATATGAGCAAATAAAAGGATCTGACTGTGTAAGATGGTGGCTAAAAGCAGAGGAGCTCCATCGTCTTGTGGTGAAGCTCTGTGTTTCTCTACTATGAGTCAGCCCCGGAGGTTCATCTGAACAAAACAACTTCTAGATGCCTCCACTTGGTAGTTCTTCAGTCATATTAGATTGAGAGGAAACTGCAGAGAATACCAGGAACTTTCAGGGTGAGTTTTGTGGGTGGCTATAGATTTCTAAGCAACCAGAACAAACATTCCTGGTTTGAGACCTCTAAGCAAAATATGATGATCTCCAGGAGGACGTGGAGAGTCTCGCTGGGCGGTTTACAGGATTGTTTCATGGTTATAACATCGTCCGTTTTGGTCCACTGCACTTTTTACTGTCCAAAAACAATGTTATGTTACATTACACAGAAATTGGTCGATCACTAGGACCAAGCGGAAAACTGCAGCTCCAGTTGAATCCTGCTTCTCTGAGTTTAGACCGCCCACAAGCTCCTGATTGGCCCTCTGTGATTGGCTGTCACCGCTGTCTCCTGAGAAGCTCACTTTACAAATATTTGATGCGCCACTGAACTAGGTCTGTGATTGGATGATCAAACACCCTGAAGTTAGTTATATTAAACAATACAACCGCCCCCGCCCACACACACACACACACACCCTTATTCATCCATGGGAATACCAAGGTTCTCCTTACCTGCATCAGTACGCCTGTAGGGTAACCATTAACTGTTCTTTGGAACACGTCAGCCTGCTTCTTCACGGGTCTCTGTGGTTGCATAAAACTTGTAGTCCATCTTGCTGGATGTTAGGATACCCACCCTATCCACAGTACCTGGATGTTAGGATACCCACCCTATCCACAGTACCTGGATGTTAGGATACCCACCCTATCCACAGTACCTGGATGTTAGGATACCCATCCTATCCACAGTACCTGGATGTGAGGATACCCACCCTATCCACAGTACCTGGATGTGAGGATACCCACCCTATCCACAGTACCTGGATGTTAGGATACCCATACCCACCCTATCCACAGTACCTGGATGTGAGGATACCCACCCTATCCACAGTACCTGGATGTGAGGATACCCACCCTATCCACAGTACCTGGATGTTAGGATACCCACCCTATCCACAGTACCTGGATGTTAGGATACCCACCCTATCCACAGTACCTGGATGTTAGGATACCCATCCTATCCACAGTACCTGGATGTTAGGATACCCACCCTATCCACAGTACCTGGATGTTAGGATACCCACCCTATCCACAGTACCTGGATGTTAGGATACCCACCCTATCCACAGTACCTGGATGTTAGGATACCCACCCTATCCACAGTACCTGGATGTTAGGATACCCACCCTATCCACAGTACCTGGATGTGAGGATACCCACCCTATCCACAGTACCCTGGCTTCTGCAAAGCGTTTCCCATGCTCAGTTGATTATCTGGTCTGTGGAGGTTTCTTACCTTTCTGTTCCCTTCTTCCTGCCAATCAGGACTGAACTGAAGAGGTAGGTTAGGCCTTCTGATTTCAGCTGTTATTAAGGAAATGTTGGTTTGATGGTTCTCTGTGTTTCAGCTGGAGTTAGATCCTTATGTCACGTCACACTCCAAGAACACAAAATGGTTTCATGTTTTCTAAAGCAGCCTTAAACACTGCAGTGATTAGACCACATCTGTTGATAGTCCTGTAATGCTGCTATGAATTTGCACCAAAGCAGAGAAGAAGGCATGGAGTTAATTATGGATTCATACCAAATATGATTCCAGTTCATTTTTAACTAATTTGCATATTGTTCCTCACTTAACATTTTGGGAGAAAAAAGTGTGGCCAATAGGGCCAATGGAGGCAAACTTATTGCACTGTGTCATCAAGTAGAAAGAGCTTCTATCTGTTGCTTGCTCGCTCCAACTTGGTGGACCAGGATGTTACACAGCAGTTACAGTGTGGTAACTAATGCTGAAGCTGAACAGAGTCGCTGGCGTCCGAGTCCTTCAGATTCTCCATAGGGGCTCCCAGGTTCCGGGGTCCGGGAGATATAGCTGAATCATGGTCACTTTCAGTGTTGGTTCCATCTGTCCGGGATCTGAAACTTCAACCAGACATCAGAGGAAATGAGGCCCTCTGGTACTAAGGGAGGACAGCAGAGATCAGAGAAAGAGGCCGGAGCTGGATGCAGAGGCGGTTCCTGGCCGAGAATGACAAAAGCTTCATCTCGCTCTGCTCTTTAAACTTTAACAACACCCCTGATTAGGTGTGATGCAAATTGACAGAAAATTCCAGATTTTTTAAATCTGGCTAAATTTAATATGCATCTAATGTTGGTTTTGCTTTGCTCTCTTAGTTTGCATCTCCTCTGTTTTAAACAGGACTCTAGAGATCATTAAATCCCTCGCACCAGTCACATCATTCACAGCATAAGGCAGAGGTGTTCCTGGGTTCACCACTGCCGGTTTCAAAGCTATTATGGATGCAAAAAGGGAAAGATAAATGTATTTATTTATTTTTTCATTTTTACCAAACTCTTTTTTTTCTATGGGGGCAGGCCTTTGAGACAGGATGCAGTTTAAGCTGCGTTTGCCACGGGGTTCAGTGCAGCAGCGTTCTGCCTTGGTACTGTGCTGCACTGGCTGCTTGATGCTGTTGCTGGCTGGGTTGGTGGAGCTCAGGTTCATTGTGCTTTGCTAAGAAGCAAGTGTCAGCACTAGCCCTGCTAATTAGGAGCAGCAAAGAAGAAGAGGCGGTGCATTAAACCCTGAGGTCCATCAAGCAGCTTGGGGAGTTCAGGCTCATAAAAGGGCTTCATTTCACAGCAACTATTTCCACATCTATTTTCCACAGTATGAAGCAGTTGGAACATTTTGCAGACAGTTGGACCAATGATAACAGGAATCAATGCAAATCTTCCTGGATGGAAGAGAAACGTCTTCAAACAGACAAGCATTAAATAAGCTTCTCCTCCATTTTCATCTCCAGTCCCCCGCCTCATGAAAAGGTTTCTACTGGCAGAGATGAGGTTTGACCATTGGTGGATGTTGGAGCTCCCTTGGACCAATGTTTTGCTCCACAGAGTGTGTTTGTGCCCTTGCACAGTTCACTCCTTTATAAATGGTGGGTTTGGGAGCAAAGCAGTGCGTATGCAGCATCCTCTCTGAAAATCCCACTGGTCACGCCGATAAACCAGCATATTAGCTTTGGTCCAGGTCCCTTAGTGTCATTTTATCGGTACCTTAGGCCAGTCAGTCACCCACCTATGGTCCAGTGACTCAGGGAGAAACGGATCAATAAGGCCAGCAAACAGCAATTTATAGATTCAAGAAAGTAGAATTTAGAAACTCCTATTTCTATGCCACTCCCTAGCCAATCAGTGATCAGCAGCCTCCTGATGTCACATTTTAAGCCTAGAAATGCTTTTAAGTAGATACTAAACATATCTAGATAACCGTTACTGAGTTGGTAGAAGTGGTTAATGGCCATAAGAACTTTTTAACTTTGGTTGTTGGTCCTCAGCTACTGACTGTTGGTGATTAAATGCTGCTTATCTGTCTCTGAGAGACACCATGGACAGATCCCAGAAGTACTTTGGGTTCCAGGACAAGATGTCATCTGCTTAGCTTTGCTCCTGTTTTTAGGGGAGGACCTCTGGCGCCTCACAGAACGGCTCCTTCACTCCTCTTTTCATTCTCCTCCTCATCTCAGGTGTCTGGTGGATATCTGTCCAGCTGAAGACGAGCCTGAAGCAACAGCTGAAGGGAACCAGCCCACCGAAGCTGAGCTTGAAACAACGGAGCAGGTCACCCCTTCTTCAACTGATGTAGAACCAGCATCAGAGAGGAAAGACCTGGAGAGTCCTATAAACCAGCAGCCAGAACCACCACCCCCCTCCACAGAGCAGGTGACTTTCCATAAACATCTGACTTATCTGTCCTCTTGCAACATGAAGGGTGTTTCCTAAAGAGTCAGACCCAGAACCTGAGCAGCCTGATGAAAGTTTTTAGTTGGTTCTTGTTTGAGATTTGAAGATCCTCTCACAGAAAGTTCTGGAAAAACCCTGCAGGATCCATCTAAGTTTCATTAAATCTTGTCCCATTTGATTTATTTTAAGTTCTGATTCCCTTTGTTTAGGTTTACTGTAGCAAAAGCAATGGAGACATCCTGCCTCTGCGCTTTTTCAAATGTCCGTTAAGGTCCCCTCTACTTTTTACTGTCCAAGAACAATGTTAGGCTACCGTACACAGACATCTGTACTCCGACCATGCAGGTAACCGCAGCTCAATCTGAGCTCGCTTCCCTGAGTTTAGGCCGCCCACAAGCTCCTGATTGGCCCACCACCGCCCACAAGCTCCTGATTGGCCCACTGCCGCCCACAAGCTCCTGATTGGCCCACCACCGCCCACAAGCTCCTGATTGGCCCACTGCCGCCCACAAGCTCCTGATTGGCCCACCGCCGCCCACAAGCTCCTGATTGGCCCACCACCGCCCACAAGCTCCTGATTGGCCCACTGCCGCCCACAAGCTCCTGATTGGCCCACCACCGCCCACAAG
>JAGKQL010004871.1:0-12876 GCA_018398635.1 Cyprinodon brontotheroides
ATATATATATATATATATATGACAATTAGGGCTGATATTTCAAAATGTATAATGTTTTTATGCCCCAAATCAATATTTTATCTTTTTTCTACTTTACCGTTAAAAGAACAACCACACCTCTGACGTTGATTTTCTCTCTCAATGAAACACTCCAAAATGAGGATGTCAGATACCATGAGTTTTATTTAAAGCATTTTTTGACCAAGGAATGAGTGCAGATCTAATACCATTAGGTGTCAGATTTATCAAAAGCGTGAGTGCATGCTCCTTCTGTGCTTATTGTGTCTTGCGATTCTCTCCTACTCATGTGTGTTGATGTTTCTGCGCTCTCATGTCAACTTATGTCACTTTGAGGTTAAAACCAACGTTATACAGTAAACTGCCTGTGATATCTGCCTAGTTTTAACAGTCGAATGATTAATATTATTGCAGATGCATTGAACATCCCTTCCTATCGGCGTAGAACATTTTGACTACTGCCACATGTGGATGGAGGGGATTTTGAAATGCTGATTTATAAGCTGCTATTTAAGTGGCTCAGATATTTGAAAAAAATGCTCTCTTTTGTTTAGTATATTTGCTACACATGCGGGTGAACAGATTAAAACTTTTTGATGATCTTGCTGATATTAGTAGATGTTTTTATTTTTACTATTGAAGACTTCAAATAAAAAGTACAAAACTCAATAAAGAAGAGTATTTTCTTATGTTTTTGATCTCAAACATGCCACTTCTTAAGCGGTCTGGCTGCTGACTACGCAAGATCTGTCTGTGAGAGTTTGTGCATTAGAAGTGTCCTCATCTCTCAGCCTCTGGTTTTAAAGTTTCTTTCGTAATAGGATCATTTTACGCTCAGCACAGTCTTATTTTTTTATTTTTTTTTTTGCTAATAAGTGTTCACTGTCCACAAATCCATTTGAAAACTCTTAGTAAAAAAAGATGTTTTTCTTTTTACAATAGGGAGCAATAATCTGCTGGTTGAGATGGTTAAATGGGAGAACACTTCTGCTTTAGTAAAGGATGGATCCAAACTTTAAAGCCTCTTTAAAAGCATCTTCAAGTTGCTTGTCTTATTCTTTTTATGTAGAATATTTTTAGCTTGTCTGATCCTAAAATATGATATCTTTTCCTGATTGTCTAATAATGATTTTCTGTATTAATTTTTGAAAACTAGATTCTCCTGTAGTTCCTGTGTAATTTTGTGCATTTTCTTGTTTGATGCAAAAAATTGCAAACCTTATTTCTCCTCAAAAAGGTCTTGAACCCTGATTTCTTTGACACCAGTATAAACTACTCTTTTGTAATAATCAATATCTCATAGATGACAATGCCAGTTTTGGGTAAAGTCTAAATAAGCTCCAGCTTTTCATAAGTATTCTTCACCAAACCTTTACTTACATCTGTTTGTATTTTTGTAGAAATTGTAGAAATATGTTCCTATTGTAAAATGTTTTCTACTGCTCTTTTTTTCAACTTTTCTAAGAGGTGTAGTTCTCTGTTTTTATCAACATGATCAAAAATAAATTATAAAATCAATTATTAACTAATTTGAACTAAATTGTGTTGATATTCTGAGATAATTATTGTAATTGCAGGTTGTCCTAGAGTTGAGTTTTTGCAACAAAGACATTGGGAAAGCAATTAACTGCTTAATTTAATTAATTATTCAGACCTGACTTATTCTCTAAATAAGCCAAAATATCTTGAATGTCTTTCATAAAGAATTTGAAATGGTGTTATACATTTTTTTTCTACTTTTAAGTCACTTAAACTACGTTTCTGAAATCATCCCAAGAGTGAGCTGGTTGCTCCAGCTTTTCTTTTGGCTCCAATAGCAACTGTCCTTCATTATGTCACGTTTTAAACTTTGTCATAAGCTTATTTCTTTTATAAGAAATGTCACTGGGTGTAATTCGGTCGAGACAAACGTCCCAGCAGTCCTAACCTAACCCTGAAGGATTTCTGAGACACAGCCAAGAGAAGATATTGAGGCTCAGATGAAATTAGGTTGTGTTAATATGCTGTGTCGTAAAGATGTCAAACAAATGGAGCAGATAAACTGCGAGAGGGGGCTGTGGGCAACCAGTTCAAGTGTAGTCAGCTCTGAAGCTGCTTGCACCGTGACAATTTAATAACCTCCAGTGTCACATGGTAGCAATCATCGTCTGTTGTTGTTGTAATTATCTCCAAACAGAACAGCTACTCTTTGCAAGTTAACTTGTTAGTAGTTGTACTTGAACTGATATCATTTAGTGTCTGATCCGTCTTTACTCTAAATGAGAGATCGTCTTCCAGCTCAGATCAGTTCATTGTCATTCTTCTGTTCAAGGAAACTGTCAAACACTTCAGTTTGCTTTGTAAACATTCCAGTTCTTATGATCTACCCACTGATTTCTTTTTTCTTAAATAATTAAATTCTAAATGTTGACTTTTTTGTTCCACCTCCACACAGTATGAAGTTGTCTTGACTAGAAACAATTATCTGTTGAGTGCATGAAAGCTGAAATAATAGACTGTCCACCCCCTCACTGCTGCAAAGAGTAAATAAACAAGAAAACACTTATCAAATTTCTAAACCCGTCTTGATTATTGGAAGTCACTTCAGGGCTTTAAGAGAAGATAAAATGCATTGAAATTTATTAGATGCTTTTATAAGATGATATTTTGTAACGGCTGTGAAATGGAGTAAATGACTTAAAAATGTTTTCTGATAAAATACTAATTACGATTTGTGTCTAGCATCTAGAAAGAGCTATAATTATACCTATAGATCCCTTTAAGATATTTTACAGTATAGACATCCTTTTGGTTTTATAACTGATGTCCAGGAAACAGTTGTATAAACTACAATCTGCCTTTATAATGAAAACGATTCTTCTTCTTCCCTTTTCTCTCTTTGATACATTGAGATTATCAAGGTGAGCTCACTAAATACAAAGGCCAGTTTTCGTGTGATTTCATATATATATATATATAGATAAACAAAGGAAAGCTCTCTAGCCCTACCTAACCCCATGCAGAAAAAATAAAAATAAATCATCATCTTTTTGTCAATAAATATATTTTTGGGGAGGTCAATTTAAGTTTCAATGCTGACACTCAGCCCTGATAACCATCTGTCCTAAATATGAAGTAGGGTTAAAGATCACAAAAGGCAAAAAAAGGGGGGAAAAAAAAATCCTTCCCTTAATGAAAGAACTTTAAGAAAAGATGAGAATTGACCTCATTTTCATCCATGGTAGTTGTACATATTACAAAGCCAGTTTTAATGCTTTGGAAAATCAATTTACTCAGAGTGAGAACCATTATCGACGAGCAGGGAAAACTTGGAACAAAGGTGAAGTTTTCCTGGGATAGGTTAACCAGTGAGCTGTGGCTTTAGCCATTCCACAGGTGTAGTTTTAAACCATTACCTGAACTTTCATGCATTTAATTGAACAATTTATTTCTGGCTGTTCATTCCTGTTTTAAAATGGACAAAAGCAATTTAACCCCTGCACTCTGAATAACCAATGCAAAAAAAAAAACATTTTTTTTCTCCACAAAGAACAAAGTAGCAGATCTGCAATCAGAGTCCTTATTTTGGAGGTTGGTGCTGAAGCAATGGAAAATGACCAGGCTAACCCAGCCCATCTTTTCTTCCTGCACCCCCACCTCTAAAGACAAGAAAATTACTCTCCATTACATCTCACTAAAGCAGTTTAGGCTTCGAATCCCACTGGCAGAATAAGCCTTTCCTTTAAGTGGGTATATGCACATGTGCAGCTTATTATTATAGAGCCGGTGCTGGACTATTAATCAATGACAGTAATTACCCACCTACCATAGCAGAAAGACTTCAAAAAACAATGTCTGCTATATCAATCTGGGAAAGACTTTGACTATTTGTCCTGTTGTTAGGTGGTTAGTCATCTGTTAGTGGTCAAGACTAGCATTTGGGAGTCACTTATGTGGATGTGCACATTATTGCTTCATTACTTCTTTGTTTTTGAAGCTGTAGTTTCTGCTTAAAAAAGTAAAACAAACCTGTCAATAGGATTTAAATATAGGCTCATATAGGCAATTTTGTCTTAATTTAGAAGCTTAGAAATCTGGAATGCTTAATGTTCATTATATATTGAGATAAACACTACTAAATGTTGTATCTATATGATGCTTTAGGTTTAAAAGGGATTTATCTTACATTTTATTACAGCTTGTATTTTCTATTTACTGTACTTATCTTTGGATCAATTTAATATTTAGCCAATTAAACTAAAGCATTCAAATGCTGTATGACATAGACTTATAATTCTTGGTTATGTCAGGAGATGAATGTTGCTTTGCAGGATGGATCGCATCACTGTGTTTTCTGACCATCAGTAAGTTTAAAGCATTTTTGGGCTGGAATGTTACTTTATATCTTATAATTAGTGGAGGTGATTTAAAACCCTTTGGATTCCTTAATATACAGTAGTGCATGCTGAAACAATATAGCAGGGAAAACGGTTTTGGGATTAGCATTGTAGTAGTTCAAAATGAGGTTGCTTTCCTCATTTTATAACCCATTCGATGTCTTCAGGAAACCTAATGTATTTAAGTTTCATCAATTTGTCCAGACCTGTCAGCTATTGGATTAAAGGAAATTAGTCAAATTGACATCAGTGGACTGAAACATTGCTATTGAAAAAATAAACTCCTTCAGCGAAATTGCACCAAAAAGTGCAGCTGTCAGCTGACCTAAGTAACTAGACGTTTGACTGCTAGATTTGAGGTAATTCTTTAAAAACTAGTAAAAACAAAACCAACAAAAATCTTATACTGTCTAGCATGGTGGTTTTTTTAATTATATTTTTTTCTGCTTATTTACTGCACAAAGTTGATTAAACTGTCAAGGACGGATGCTAACTCTATAACTGAATTCTTTTATTTCATCTTTGGATAGGGACAGCTTTGGGTGGTTCTAAATTCATAATAATAGGAAACACAGATTAAAGCTGTTTTTGAATGGTTTTAGCAGGCCAGCATCGAAATTTTGCCATAATGTAGACAATGGCTAAGAAGCATCTGATCGGCACATATTCCTAAGGGGTATTTAACCAGTTGCTAGCAATGGATTGAGATTGGCTATATAATGTTAAGCCATAATGGATTCAATAAGATATTTAGTCCTCTGGGAGAAACTATAAGCTGCCTTACTATTTAACCCTGTGAAACACCAAAAGCCCCAAATTAAGAACACATATCCTTTATTTCTCTGTATGCAACTTTCTGCACTCAACTATTGACAGCTTGCAGACTCTTTGAAATTACTTGTGTGTGATAGAAAAAAGAAATGCAACAGAAGGTTAAAGACTAGTAAAGATGAGGCCAAGAATTTAAAGAGAGCTTTCCCAGTCCAGAGTGTGATTGTTTATAACGTGACAAATCTCAATGAGGTATACTGACTAAACTCGGCTAATGAAAATGCCTGAATTGTATCATTAATATGCCGCTCCATGGATCCACAGTAATAGCGTTTAGCAGACATCTTGTGGGTTAATCTGCACTCTCATGTTTAAGCCCAAGATGTCACAGAAGACCTAGAATGTGTTTAGGGATCAAGCTAAAGGTCTGCATGAGAAAGTTAATGCTCCAAGTTGGATCTTGGCCACTTTTACTCTCCAGTTTAATCTGAAATCTTTTACCCAGCTGTGTTTTCCTCCCCTGGGCAGCTTCAGATTGGCAGTTCAAAACATTTCACTTGTTTATTGTTTGCCTCTTTCCCCAAACTCAATATTCTCTGAGCTAAAAGTGTATGCTTTGAATAATGTATCATATTTTTATACCCAACAGAGGCCAGGATTTTGTTTTATCATGCTGCTGTCATTATTAGTGGTTTCCTTCCATCTTTTTAAATTATTATTTGAGAAAAAACAGATCTTGAGCTAAACATTAAATTAATAATATGTTTGCAGATAAAAAAAGAGACAGAAATCTATTGTTTTATCAGTTTTCTTTAAACTCTCCTAAAAAGTAACGTTTGATTGAGATTCATGTCTTGCTCTTCTCTAAATCGTTTAAGCTGTAAGATTTTAGATTTAACCCTTTGGTGTATTGCACCCGCCCCCACTCTTCTAATCTGTTCATTTGAAGAGAAAATCGTATCCATGCAGCATAAAAAAGCTGGCAGACGTTTGATTATTGTCTCTTCTAAAACAAAGCTTTACTTTTTTTTTTTTTTTTTTAGCATACTTAGCACTTATCTATATGAAAACTTCTTTGTACTTCTCTACTTTGTACTCAAGCTTGCTACAACAACACACAACTCTTCCATTTTTTTTCTTGCTGATTAAGTTAAAATGTGTTCTCATTGGGAAAATGGGAACTCTGTGCACAATACATTTAAGTTTTCACTTGTAATTTTCAGCAGGGCCATTCCTATTATCTATAATCTTAGAGTAAAGTATAATTCATTAAACACAACCGCACTGTCAAACCTCTATTTAACTGAGAAAACTTGTCAAGGTGGAAAGTTAAAGCTAAATCAAACAGTAAAAGTTATTCTTACTTGTTTTTTATGTTTTATACAGTCATTTTTGGTTATGAAAATATTTCCATTCCCCCACCAGCGTTTAATCTTTTACCCACTTTTCGTTTACAACACTCAATTTAAGTAATTTTCTATCATTGGTTTAATGTAAACAAATGTGGCTTTAAGACTGCAATAGATATCGTCTTCCTATTGTTTTTAGTCTGATTAATGATCTCAGAGTGCCATATTTCTTTAGAGTCTATTAGGGTTAAAACCAAAATAAAAGGACTAGGGCATATATATATATATATATATATATATATATTAATTAATATATATGTTTATATATATTATATTACAGTATATGTTTTAAGGAGGCAACNTTATGATTAATTCCACAAAATATTTCAATTAAGTAGTGATATGAAAAATTTTAATTAAAGAATGGGATTTGAAGTCTATAAGAATAGAGTATGTCCATAAACATTGTTACCATTTTGTCCTTGGAAGCTTGGAAAGAAAAAAGTTTGGAAAATTAGAAACAGTTTTTCTATTTCGATAACAATATAAAAGCAGATTCTATTATTTCCTTCTTTTCCAGACATCTCAAAACTGTGTAGGAATCCTTCCTCCAGGAAAAAAACAAACAACAAAAACAGCCGATTTTCTACTGAGCTCCTCAAATCACTGTAGTCAAAGTCTTCAAGTCACATTTCCTCTTCTTCTGAGTAGCTGTTATATTTTCATTTCAGATAACATCATCTGCAGTCATTGTCTAAATTAACTGCTGTCTGAGCACATACAGTCATCCTCACAGTGATGTCTCATTTTTGCCACATTGAAGCAATAATACAACTAACTCTTTTGCTTTTATGCTTTTGTTGCATATTTTAAAAAAATATTTTCAAATAAAAGTTGATAATTTTGTTCATAAATAATTATAAGGGTACATCTTTACTCTGCAGGTGAATCTCCAATTTTTGGCCCTCATTTCTTCTTTTTATCACAACCTGTCAGTCTGCATATCAAAACTATGCTGCACCTACAGTTGTATGAAGCCTAAAAGTAGGTTGGGAAACAATTCATCCTAATCCCTATGATCTCCAAACCCATATAAGCTTCATTTTCTCTGCTGTAATAAATAAATATTGCTGCAACATCTGTGTCACAGTATGTGTTACAACCTAATTCACTGTAAGCCCCTTAACTAGAGGTATTATCTGAAACCACCTGTCAGACAGAGACAGCAGGTTTGGGCAGAGAAAGTGCTGCTGCAGGGTGTAGCTATAGAGGACCGTTTAAGCCCAACAAGCCTCGCTGTCTTACACCCATGAGGCCTCACCTAGACATTGGCTGGCATGAGATTCTCACTGTACAATAGATTTCAATAAAAACAGCAGAGTTTCATAATGACACTGTATCAACACAGAGATTGATGCAACTAAAACAAATTTTATGCATTTCATAATTTATTCCACATGTGTGCAGAGTTAATGTTTGACCATGATTTGAGCTTCACAGCTGATGTCCTAACACACAAATAGGGAGGAGTTCAAAGAAAACACACTATATTAAATAACATAATTACATGCAATTGCACAACAATGTCTTTCTGTTAATTACACTTCTAATTACTTGGGAAATATGGACACTTTCTGCTGTCACTTTGGAAGAAGAATAATGCACTGATTTCTACTACATCACTACATTTTAAATTGTTACTCTTTTTCTCAATTTGTATTTCATGTCCTGTTTCAATCTCGATTGAAAGAAAATGATATAGTTACTATTTAAAAAAAGCAACAAAGGACGTCTGTTTTGTTCATAGCCAATAAGGAACTGCGTGCTTTCTATACTTCATATTTTTTACCCCTATTTCATACCTGTGTTTTTACAATGCTGCTTTTCTTTTCCCTTTCTTGCCTGTAAACATTTAATTTTGTCCTCATGTACTTCACCATAAACTTTTTTTTTAAATATTTTTTAAATACCCTATTTCTGTTGACTCTGGCTTTGATTCCTATTTTGGCTGGTTTAGATACAAGGTGTGATTAGACAGCGCATGGATGTCTGTCTAGTCACTGTAAAGAAAATATACCCCCAGATTTGAGGATTTTTTTTTTTTTTTAGTTCAAAGAAGTAGTGTGTGAGTATGAGTGTGGGTAGATCCAAAAAGGAAATGAAAAACATGAAGATGGCGATGGGCTAGAAGCTGGCAGTCAGCTATGTTAGAATGTTTCCAACGCTAAATGAAATCCACAGGAAGAACTTTCACAAGTTTGAATTCTGAATATGACCAGACTTCTCCTTTAAACGGAGCGTGCACGAGGAGCAATGGGCTTGTGCATGCTCTTGCACTCATTTAATAAGCATCCCTCTCTGGGGCGGGTACAGGGTTGTGCATGTGCATTATTTATTTATTTTTTTTTTTAAGTTGAGAAGACAGGTCTTTTCAAAATTTTGTGAATATCCTCCACTATCCCTTTAAGAGAATGAGGTTGAGATGCTCAGGGACCTCACAGCCAAGATGGTGCTTATTACTCAGAAAGCAAGCCTATCTGATCACACAGCTAAATTGGAAAATCAAAACAAGCATAGCAGAGGCCAAAGCGCACATTTCAAAAATTGAAGGGAGTTAAACTGTCACAAAAGACACTGCTTGGAAAACTAAGGGTGTAATGCAGACTTAGTCAAAAGGTTATCGACTTACAAAGCAGATCAAGGAGAAACAATATACAGCTTTAGCAGATACCCGAGTGTGTTGAAGACGCCTCTGTGGTGGACTTTGTAATACAGAGCTACAACTACCAGAGGGTATGTCCCTCCAGATTTCAGGAGCCAGGTCCTGGCGTTACGCCACAATCAGTTACTGTAAGATTTCTATAGTTCAAAGTTAAAGAGACTGTTCTCAGGCTGGCATGGAAGAAGAAGATTATAATGAAGAAAACAGATAAATTATTGGTTGACAATTTTCAGAGTCGCATAACCAAGCAGATCCGTTTTTTAGGAATGAACAGAAGCAGTCCCAATAAAACCAGAATGCTTCTTCCTGTACTTTTGGATTTAAAGATGCCCCATTTTTGTTTCAAATTATCACACTTTTTGGAGATGCTTCTATTATACTAAATTTTGAAACAATACTTAATCTCCCTCCGGTTAAAGTTCAAGAAGTTTAAAATCAAGATCAATATCAACATGTTGCAACCCTTCACTGCAATCACAGCTATTTATTCAAAAATCAAAGAACTGCAGGAACAAATGAGTTTTCACTCTATCCATCCTGGCATCAAATATCAGCATCTCAACAGAAGCTATTGTACTTAAGATAGAGCAGGTGAACTGGATCTAACAGGATCATTCTGGCTTATTTTGCATGCCTTTACCCTGTATATGTGGACTTTAATGATTCCCAAAGGTTTGTTTTTGTTGTTTTTAAGTTAATACACACTCAATAAAGACAAGAATATAACACTCACAGTAAAAATAGAATCCATATTAAAACCAAAAAGTTTTCAATAAAAATATATCTACCTTTGAGTCTTATTTTACAGTTGGCCCACATAGGGTTCAAAGGTCAGCCTTTCATAAAAGGTAGTACCCAGGTATTTATAAAGGTTGAAAATCTCAACATTTGCAACACAGATTGCCAGCGGGTATGGGAAAGTGTTATACTTTCTGAATCGGTCTGCCAATCTGCATATCGGTGTTCAAATAAATATATACATACATATATTTATACACACTGGATGACTGGACATTACCAAGGTGTTTATATCACGATGACACCTTTAGGAATTTTCAGCAATTTCCCTCAGAAGTTTCCAGAATTTGCACAATGCTGGAAGTTATATAAAAAGCTGAACCCGTCTCTGAGTTTCTCAGTTCCATTTTTATATATTTTCCATATATATTTTTCTTATTTATCTTTATTTGTTTATCACAAAGAAAAGCAGTAGCTATGAGCGGTTACTTCCATGTTTAGCTTCCCTGAAAGCAACCTGCAGCATTGCAGTGCTGCAAATTGACACAGTCGTTCTTAGCATTTTGAAATATGACAGCCGACCACTTTGGACCAGCAGATTAAAAAATCATGTTATTTGTAAAGAAAACAGCATATTTAGCTCTCTAGGTTAAATTCTACTTGAGAAAAACTAAAATATCTCTGATCAGGTAAGTGTTATAACCAGAGATGGCAAAAGTACTACTCACTTTCCGTACTTGAGTAAAAGTACAGACACTTGTGTTAAAAATACTCTGGTAAAAGTGGAAGTACTGATTAAACTTCTTTACTCAAGTAAAGTAACAAAGTACAGGCTTGTAAATTCTACTTAAAGTATAAAAAGTAAAAGTAGAAAACCACTTTTTTTCATGCCGTTGCCATTTTAAATGGTTGTCTGCCAATAGGACTAGATCTCCGTTGTGTTCATTTTCAATCATCTCAAATTAAGTCCATACTACTATGCTAACATACACCGCCACCAAGCTGCAATGATTTGCCAATTTAATGAATACCGCCGAATCTGTCGATTCATCTTGTGGTGGTGCGTCAAATCCAACATAGATTCCCATCCAATTAGACTGAATTTGGCATTGATGATGTGAAAAATAATAACGGTAACTCCATTGAAATGATTCAAAACTAAATTAGCCGAGCCAATTTTTTAAAATGTAAGGAGTAGAAAGTACATGATATTTGTAAAGTAAATGTAATGAGTAGAAAATCCCCAAGTAATAAAAATAAGTAGTAAAGTAAAGTAAAAATATCAGAAAAATCTACTTGAGTACAATGCTTATGATGTTGTACTTACTTCCCATCTCTGGTTATAACTGTTGCATTGCCTAACATCTTTTTCATAGTTAGCACTTATGGTTAATGGGTGCTCAGACATCTGAACAAGAAACAACAATCAGTTCTTTGGAGAATTCAGCAGATTCCTGTAGAGGATTAATTAATATTTAATTGTTTGGATAAAGATTATTTGCCAAAAAGATAACATACAAGTGTGTAAATACACAGTCTAAGAGCTTTCAATGCATATATGATAAAAAAAAATATGTTGGAGAACTTAAAATATAAAGGATAACCCATGATGCTCCGTGCAAATTGCACAGATCTACTCTGACAGTGCTGCGCTAGAATGGGTTATCTACAACCTGATCACAGATCTCAGCTTATGAAGTTTACACAGGAAGCAACAATAATAAGATCTTTTAAAAAAAAAAACATCAATCCAAGAACTGATTTAAATATATCAGTGAATGCTCTCACAACTCCACATATGTACGATACGGAACAAAGAGCGCAGGAACCAGGAGTGTGTGTGCCTGATGGACAGGGGAATGCTAGGCTGGGAGGGGGTGGGTAGGTTGATGCTCCATATGGGCACCACCCTCCCTCATCCTCCCCCCCCAAAAAACAGGCAGATGTCAAATGGGACGTGCCTGCCTGACGGGGCACAGGGTCACACTGCACAGGGGCAAATAACAGAACAGGAGGGGCAGACAGAATGAGGAGAAAATGCCTTCTTGCCAACAAACCCCCTAAACCCCCCCCCAAAACTCCACCTCCCTCCTCCTAAATGCGCCAAAGAAGATGCACACACATGCTGCCAGAGACAAAGCTGCTGGTGCAAAACATGCCAACACACAGCCTCTGCATAGCATTACATTTATTTAACAAGATAAAAAGATGGAAGATAGAAACTGTTAAAAAACATATTGCAGGAAAAATACATGTAAAATGTATCAGTTAATAAAATAACATCAGAATATAAAATTAAATAACTAAAACACAAACGTATGCTGATAATAATATAAAAACATAGAAAGCATACGATTACCTTAATGGTCCTTCAGTCATTTGCTTTTAGTATAACTTAGATATTAAATAAATTAATTCAAGAATGAATAGTTTGAATATAGTGACCAAAGCAAATGTAGCAGATTATGTCTCTCTTTAAGTGATAAATAAAAAAAAATCACTTCAAATTAAAAGAAATCTTGATTATTAAAAAAGATAATAATTTTATTATGATGGAAGTAACCCTGTACCTGATAATGATGTAAATGTGGTGGATGAAACAGGAAATAAATACATTTCATGATTCATTTAGAGCGGCTAAAACTGCACTGAAGTTGAATAAATTAATAAAATTGATTATATAAATATGTATGATAAAATAAATACATAACAACTTACTTTTACTATAACACAAAATGTATTTTTATGCAATATATCTTACTTTTCATATTATCTTTAGTGAACTTTTTAAATATAAGCAATCTGTGATATATTTTTGTAATTTTCCATGAGAAGAAGGAATATATCACATATTTCTAATACTATATGATAATATGCTGATGTATTCTCATCTTAGGATGCA